>JAKSZP010004100.1:0-164297 GCA_022478985.1 Massospora cicadina
GAATATTAATAACTATTGTTGCTTAGTTTATTAATTATTATCCATCTGTCATCTGTTGGATATTTGTATCTGTCATATTACATCTATACTAAATAGTTGTGTGTGTTTATTCTTCCATAAGAGAAGTACATAGTTGCCTGCCAGAGAAGTAGTCCTGATTATAGAGGAATAATTTCCTGATTTTGTACAAAGACAGAAGGTCTTGTATTTTTTGGTGCCAGTAGACTTAAGAATGGTGAGTATACTGGAGTTACTTGGCTATTATCAAGGATTATTGGAGAATCTACTTCCCAATTACAAGCAGGAGTTTCATTTGAAAAGCGAGTTTATATCCTCAATTTCACCATTAAGTTATTTTAGCTTACACCATCAGCTAAAAACTTAACAGGTGGGTGGGATCAATGGTGGATAAGCCAGGTGTGGGGGCTGAGCTCATGGGCCTTAGGGTGGGGGTGCCCTGAGGCTGCTCCAATAGAGGAGCGCTCTCAGAAAGCCCGTTGGTGGAGTGAACAGATGGGTTCACATTTAATGGATATGCAAAAATGAATGGAGAGTCAACTCCATCATTGAGTGAGGTGGTTCACTGTGGATATGATCCACCACTACGTGGCAGGGTCAAGCAACCAGACAACCCATTTGGCAATCATTGGGATAATTATTTGGGCAGTGTGCACTTTGCCAGATCAATTGGCAGAATTTTGAATAGGAAAACAACAGGCAGAGTCTGCGACAAGGTGTTTGGGGTAATCAACTTTATTTTGGTGCAAAGCGTGAGGAGAATAGTGAATGAACTGACAACTTCCCATTGACAGAGCAGTTTTCTTAAGTATTGGGAGGTTGGGGATTGGTGATGGGGTTTGGTTGGCTGGCGGGTGGGGGAGTGGATGGATGGTTTCCAAAATCTTGGCAAAAATAAAAAAAACTTTTGCTGATTTTTCCAAATTTTTAGGGACAGACCAGGTCAATGGTATCAATCCAGTCCTTGGCCATTTGAGTCAGGAAGCTCAAGCAGTTTGGATTACCCAGATTCATCCCAGGAGGCTGTGGCCTTGGTGCTCAGTTGTCTGCAACCCAGTCTGAACTCTCAATTTGTTTGTTTATGCAATATGAGCTTATTGGATCCATTCTGAGGGGTGGGGGCAACTGGTCTGAGTCACTGATGGCCTGGTTCAAAACCTGAATTGAGTTCCGATCTGATTCTCAGACCTGACCAGTCCAGACCAGCTCCATTAGCCCAGAATCTGCAGGCCAGGCTCCAATACTTGCGCTGGCAGTTTCTTCAAAATTTTGGTAAATTTTCTCTGGTAAGTGGGGGGTCCCAGGGGCCCGCCCAAGGCCCCTGGCCTGCATGATCTCCTGGCAGGTCCCCTCTATTAATTTTATCAGGGTTGGGTAGGGGGGAGGGGAGAGATTTGGATATCTTTAGGTAGCAGGGTTAGTGACCTGGCGCTCATCAACCATGTGCGCCAGGTCACTCAACTGTGACAGGGGGTCCACTTGGGCCTTTAGCACCCTTTTGGTCTGAAAGGGATGCTGCTCCCTATCCAGTTGTAGGGGCTGGTCCTCAAGACTTACAACATGGTCCCACAAGAGATAATTAGTGGTTGTGGTCCCCAGTTTACCTCCTTTTTTTGAAAAGAGTTGTGTAAAGCTCTTCAAATCCATCCCTGCCATTCAATTGCCTATCACCCTCAATTAGATGAGCAGACTGAATGAATGAACCAGTGCTTGGAGAAGTTCTTTCGGTGTTACACCGCCACAGATCATTCAGATTGAGTTTACCATCTCCCCATGGCCCAATTCAGTTATAACAACGCCCAACATGCATCATTCAGTTGTTCCCCCTTCTTTGCCAACTATGGCTTCAATAGCCTTCAACTTGGAGCCCACTTGTGTATCTAAGGTGGAAGAGGCAGTGTAATTTGCCAAAGTGTTCAATAATGTACACCAGAGGGTGAGCACAAATTTATATGCGGCCATGCAGGCTTACAAGGAGAAAACTGATGGTAAGAGACAAGTTGGAAAAGCGTACAAGAAAGGAGATCTTGTGATGCTGGTATGCTAATAACATCCTAATCAAGAAACTATGCAAAAAACTGGGACCAAAGAGGATTGGGCCTTACCGCATTGTCAGAAAGGTAGGCCACGCCTCATACCAGTTGGATCTCCCCCCTCATACCAAATATTTTTCAGTCTTCCATGAAAGCAAGCTTACGTTGTTTGAGGGGGGCCCACCAGAGACTCCTGATGCTTATCTCATGGATGGGGCACCGGAGTGGAAAGTGGAGAAGATTGTTTTATCACATTGGGTAAGAAGAAGGCTCAATTATATTGTATCCTGGAATGGATTTGATGCAGCGAAGAACAGTTGGATCCCAGCAAGTGACTGCGCTCATGCCCAAGAGCCAATTGCAGCATTCCACGAGCATTTCCAAGAGGCTGCAGGATCCAAGTCCAAACAAGCCATCCCTGCCATGGATTTGGCCCATGTCCATGAAAACTTTTCCTTGGTGAATGCCCCTGGAGGGGGGTGGAGCCCAAAAAAAAAGAGAGGGTAATGTAATGTTTACATGACTTAATTGAGGGCACCAACAGCAAATCCAAGGCTGGGCATCAGGAGGCCCAAAAGGTCAAGTCGCAGGACCTTCCTGACCTAAAGCACACCTTGGACCAACGCTGGGTGCAGGCCAGATATGCTCAGGTTGGTCCAGGTAAAGTGCATAACATCCAGCCCCATGTTACAGCATTTGCGTTAAAATGAACTATTTGCCTTACTAACCACAACAGTTCAGTTTAATTGATAGTAAAACAGGGTTTTGAAACCCATTCAATTTTTGAAATTCACAACTTGGGTAAGCCTTGCCTTCAATTGAAAACCCAAGTTCAGTTGATTACTAGCTATAGTACCCTGCCTTATGGAAGTGTGCAATTATTGGTGAACCTGAGCTTAGCATCACTTCCATCAATTTATTGATTTCCCCAAATTCTGTTTTAAAATTTATTCTTTCAGGCCAACCTTCCTCATTAGTTGTCTTCCCTTTAATAAAGCCCCTCATTAGTTATGTTTTTTTATATATTAGCTTAAGAAAACCTGTGCATGGACCTCTTAGAGGAGGTCTCTAGCAACGTTATCTGATCTTCCTGCATAAAATTTACAACTGCATCAGGGACACTTCTGGGACGCCCTGGTTCCCTCCAGACCAAGGCACCCAAGAACTCTAGCCCTGATCACAGATTGGATATGGACATCCCTTTGGGGCCAACCCAAGTGTTGGAATTGCAGATGACCACATAATCCAACCCTTTGACTGAATATAAGATTTGATGATTAGGTTATAATTGTATAGGATTGGCAATAGTGTCTGATTGATGAGAATTTCATCAGGCATCATCCCCAATGATATTAGCAGTCACCAACTTGTAAATTATTGTTGAACATCATCCCCAATAATATTTGAGGTCGCCGACAGATGAATTATTGTCGGGCATCATCCCCAATGATAATTGAGGCCACCAACAGATGATAATTTTGTTGGACATCATACCCAACAAAAATTAAGCAATAATTCGATATTGGAATAACACCCAATAGTCAAATTATAGGGAATCATTTAGAGAGGAACAGATTGGAGTCATTGGAAACTATCAAAATGTTTGAATGCCGGAGGAAGAGTAGAATTGTCATCAGCCAAAATGATTGGTTTCAAGTACCTAATAACAATTGTTTGGTCCATCAAACACTTGAGGATTATGCTGCCTAAAAAACCCAAGGCAATGGTACCTGACGAGATTTGGTGCCTAACACTGAGAGTCAAACCAGTATAGGAGCACAAATATTCTCAGCAGACAGCTGAAAAGTTGTGTGCTGATTCCTACTATAAAAACCCCAAATAATTCCCTAATAAAAAGCAGATTAAAACTTGATAATAACTTTATTGTTTAACATTGGTTGTTTAAACATTTCTCTTAAGAGAAGAGTGCAAGGATCAGATATTTTTTTGTTAGTTTTATCAAAATCTCCACTTGGCTCTGCAAAAAGGGAATAGGGAAAGTGTTCTCTACCAATATCAAAATATCTTCAAGAGGAAGAAGCACCTGTCTAGCGTTGGACAATTCACTCAATGCAGCTTTTGGGGATTCAACTTTAATAATAGTCTTTATATTATTGCCCCAGTTACTCAATTTTAATCAAATAATTAATGCTAATATCCACAAATCTATGCAATTGAAATCTAGGGCCAGAAGCAAGCCATCAAAACTCAAGATTTTAACACCAAGTCTTGTCATTTGTTCACTACATATTAATAAATACCACGTTGCACATCATTGTCCTTTGTTACTTTAGCTCCAGCACCTTCTGCGGGGCTACTCTCACCTTAATACTGACAATTAGTTCCCTGGCAATGTGGCTGTGCACCATTCACTACATCGCTGGGAACTGGAGAGTTATAGACACTCTCTTGAAATTAAGAGCACCTCTTGGTTCAATAGTGTGTATTTATCATTCCACATTCAGAGCCACAGGCAGAGGCATTACTCTAACTATGTAAAGAGGATAAGGACTATACAGCTCATATCAGGGAAACTATGAGGACCAGGGGAGCCCAAGTTTGCTTTGGCTACTGCCTTGCAGTTCCCAAGGAACCACCCTGGCTTTAGACAACAAGAATAGTTATGGCACTGTCCTTCTCTATTCAATTAGGGGTCAGTTATCTTATTTTAGAGCATGTTGGCCACAGTTTGCCATGATGCTCAAAGTAGTTATTAAATTTAAAAGCACATCACAATAGAAATAGCAAAATCTTTATCTAAAAATATGAAGAAAAGAAAACTAGGCAATCATCTTTACAAGTGAGGGCACTGTCTTATATAAGAGGATTGTGCTTTGGGGTATGGACGCTTTTCTTGGTTGTTGCGCCATCTTCCTAGGTTGCAGTTTCCTGTGTTTGCACTTTAGATGGAGGGGTCAGATTGTAGAATTATCATTATAATTTGGGTTGAGTTAGGTGATGTGGCATGTCATATTGGTTGCCCCTTAATTAAGCCTTAAAGCTTCATCAAAGATTCTAAATAAAGCTGCGCTCCACCCCACAGCAGCCCAGCATTTGAGTGGCACAAGAAAACAAAACAAATTGATATATTGTGGACATAATATATGGGAGAGCTATAATTTTGCAGGGGAAAAATTAAAATTACAGTAAATCAATTGATCCTACCTTGAACATTAAAGAACTAATTTGGACTTTTGGTATATAGAATTCAGGCTATTGGGGAAAATTTGGATAAAAAAGGTAGCAATATGAAAGAACTTAACCGGAGTAAAATCTTGCATTATAACTGTATAGTATAGGATCTCTCTGTATAAGAACCCAGATTCTCATCATAAAAATGGGCTGGCAATGTGTAAGTAAGAGATTGCTTGTAAGACAGAGAGTATAAGGCACTAGAAAGCCTTGAAGAAACCTTGGTTCCTGTTTTATATTAAACTGAGGAGCAGGAAAGTTTGAAGTGGCAAAATTTAAAGAATTGCTGAAGGATCAATGGTATACTGGATAATAAATTTTTAGAGTGGAACACCCATCTAAGAAGCTGAAAATAAGGTGCATACAGCCTTCAAAAGATTTAAAGAAGATAATAGCAATACATAATGAATACAGCTTTTTCCAGAGTTAACGTGCAGGATACCTTACATACACAACTATCAACTTTTCAACTATTGCCTACATTACCTATATGGCATGGATATCAATAGCCATCATTAATCATCTTATATCATATAAAAGATATAAGGTAGAAGAGATAAAATTGGATCAGGTCATGTAAGGGAAGATATTTTTAGTGAATGAAAGTGGTACCATATATAAGTAAGCACTAAGGTACTAAAAACAGCATGAAGATCTGCCCTCAGAAATTGATTATATACCTGAAAAAAGTCATAAGGAGGTATATAGCATCAGGATTGGGACTATGGCTATTCTAATCCTTTTAGATGTTATAAAAATTATCTCAAAATCATAGATCTATTGAAGTTATATAGTTTTGGAGATTAAGTTGAAACAGAGCTTTAACCCTTATCCAGATAACATGCCTATAATTTATTTTTTATTTTATTCGAGGTGGGCCGACCTGGGGATGATACCGCACCGATTAAGGGAAATCGAATGAATGGGAAAGGAGGATAAAATCCGGAAAACCTCCATGCGCGGCGTATGATAGGCCAGGAACTCCATGGACCGCCTTTGCTATTCGCTATCTCGGTTCGGGGCATTGGTGCGCAAAGCCAACACAGTCATAATCGTCCCCTACCCAAAATTCCAGTACCGGAATCGAACTCGGGGAGGCAGCGATAGAACATGCCTATAATTTAATTATATAGTAAATCATGCACTGTAGGTCAACTATTGCATCTTTGGAGTTAAAAGGCCTTCAAATTTTGAGAATCATTGTAATATAGCACATTGCATATATATATTATAGTAGACATAATACATATTTCCCAAATTTTTAGATAATGCTGGTTCTAATGAAAGTATCAATAAAGACAAGCTAGATAAGAGGGATCCAAACTAGCATGGATTCATTTATTAAAACTTATAAAATGATAGTCAAAATCTACTTTGTATAATTAGTTTTGCTGTTAAGAGTTCTTATGAAGATCCTTCTCAATTTAGGCTCAACTGCCTCCTACAAACCAGAGCCTTATGTTTTACTTTATCTTGTGCAAATTACCTAAAAGGGATCTAAGATCAGACTTACATCCTCCTATAATGTATTAGTATATCCTCATATTTCTGCAAGGGTTCATAACAGTTTATGTCTTTGTGCAAAAGTTCAATAATCATCTTAGAAAGTACTTTCTGCCAGTTCACTTAGTACAAGTGCTGATGATGCGTATATCTGACCAACAATCTTAACGGTATAATCTTAAAGCCCTCCTCTTTAGGATTTTATTCATGTTCACATCATATCTGACCCCTTATAGAACATAGCTATAAGGGTTTCCTAGAGCCTCATAAATTATTCTTTATGGTAATCCCAACTTGGATATCTTACAAAACCTTTACCGATCTACTATTGATTATAAACCCTTCAAGTATTGGTATACAAAAATTAAATGGGGGAGTGGGGCAGAATCACAAAGCAAGGGTAGCTTGGCACAAAGACTAGATTACTTGCATCTATCTATCTTTGCAAAGAAAGCGCTTGAATTGCTTCCAAAGCTTTCTAAAACTTGTTAGTAAAGTCTTAAGCCTTTACCAGCTAAGAAATCACCATCTAGATTAAGTTTTAGTTGTAATGCCTCAAACCATTATGCTTATATTTACAACTTGAAAGTCTCACCGACTTTACTATCTAGTACTAAAAAAAGTCTCACCGACTTTAGCTTTAAGCTTAAACACGCGGTGTGACATTTAAACACGCCCGAACATGATATTATATTAGATAAGTATGGTCTTAATTTTTGGCTGTCGTAAAGTTTCCCAATACCTAACCACACGACAGCACGAATCAGAACCAGTTAGTATAAATAAGTTGCCCAATTTTGGGATCTACAGAATTTAATTCTTACAATTTTGGTTGGCTATAATTTATGGTTTAGAAGACTAAACTGTGTAAAAAGATCATATTTTGATACATGGGCTCTTATAATTTAGATCGAAACTTCAAGCGAGCTACCTAAACTTAGATGCCACCCTGCGATAAACTGCAATCGATAAAGTATAGACGCGGGGAGCTTTTGATTCTCGATCAGCTATTATTACCTCACCAAACTTCCTATTATACTATAGAAACTATCCAAGATGGCCACAATGCTATAAAAACCATGAAGGTACTTTCCAGGTTCATTTTAAAAACGGTTGGGCTCAATTTACTTTAGGTTCGGGGTGCACCCGCTATAGCCATCGTCGCATGCTTATCCTTAGCGGTGGAGTTAAATCTAACCGCTCACAAATTTCAAGCCAAAGAATCCATCCTTCAGTTCATCCAAAAATCTTTAGATTACCTTAAATCCTCTCGTCCCACGGCTGTCAACCTGTTCGAGGCCGCCGATCGCTTATGGAAGGTTGTAAAGTTGAAAGCGGAGGCCACTGAGGATTCAAAAGAAATCATCCTCGCCTGCATTGAGGCTGCAGAAAACATGCTGGATCTTGATGTACAAGATAATGTCTCAATAGGAAATTTCGGCGCGCAGTGGTTTTTGGATCATCATAGAGGGGATGAGTTGCGCATTTTGACTCACTGCAACACCGGTTCCTTAGCTACTGCGGGTTATGGAACTGCCTTGGGTATTATTCGCTCCCTTCACCAGCAGGGTAAACTTGAGCACGCGTACTGTACCGAAACTCGGCCTTACAACCAGGGATCTCGCTTGACCGCTTACGAATTAGAATATGAAAATATACCAGCCACTTTAATCTGCGATCGATGGTGGCGGCTCTTTTATCTAAAGGCCTAGTGGACGGGGTTGTTGTTGGCGCTGATCGAGTTGCTCGGAATGGCGATACCGCTAACAAAATCGGTACGCTTCAGCTCGCCATCCTGGCAAACCATTTCAACATCCCCTTCATCGTTGCGGCTCCAAAAATTCCATCGACCTAAATACTTCCAACGGTCAGGGAATCCCTATTGAGGAGCGATCTCCAAATGAAGTAACCTCCGTCTCTGGGCTTATACCTGGAACGTCCGATATTGTAGCGGTTACAGTTGCGCATCCTAAAATCACAGTTTGGAATCCTGCGTTCGATGTTACACCTTCTTCGCTTGTTACTGCGATCGTCACTGAGCGAGGTGCTTTTGTTAAGGAGCCCTCTAAAGAAGAGTATGATCTCCAGAAGTTGCTTGTGGAGTAAATTCCCCGTAGTTTACTTTAAATTTAGAAGATTTTAATTGTACCTAATCTCAACCCAAGCGCCAACACTTTTCTCTATAACTTGCTTTCTAGCCTGGTTTTGGATCAACGGTTTTAAATTAACTTAGATCTTTATGGTATTTTACTCATTTTGCATCTAGAGTTACCAATAAGCATTTAAAGTTTTAATAATAGCTAGAAATATTTGGGTATCGTTTTTAGAACTAGTCGTTCCTAACCCAAGTATTGTGAAAATCATCTTGGGAGATTTAAATATAAAGGCTACTTAATAACAAGATGTTCAGGAACGAATTGTGTGGGGTTTAATAATAAACAAGTTGCCTTCAGATGAAAATTGTGTTTGTTAATCTAACTGTTCTGTAGTATATGCGAATGAAAGATAGCTTATGATTCTTATCACTGAAAGTGTAGGATCCGAGGGACACCTTGTGCTAAAAAAAGTGTAGGATCCGAGTTTTTGGCAGCTTAATTTAACCTGATTCTATACCAGCTTACTCAAGTTTGTTTAAAGCCTCAACCTTTAAGAGATCAAGCTTTATTTAGTGCGGTGTACTTTAAATTTGAAGTCAACTACACTTTTGCTTATTAGGCCATAAATTTATTAATCATGATTTTTTCACTCGATTATGAGTTTAAATATACCATTTTTACTTTGCTTTCAAAATTTTGCATTTCGATTACAACATTTTGTATTTCGATTTCAACATTCCATATTCCAATTTCAATATTATACTTCAATTTCAATATTTTATACTTCAATTTCAATATTTTATACTTCAATATTTTATATTTGAAATTAATATTTTCATAATTCAATTCCAATATTTTTATTTTTAATGATTTCATCATATCTAGTTCTAGCTACAGGCACATTGATTTCCTCAGCATCAGTGGTTTCTTTTGGTAGATTATAATTTGATATAAGGGATATACAAATATTTTTTATTTGAGGTGGGATGACCTTGGGACAAATATACTGCACCAATAGAGGGGATAGGGAGTAGGGAGTGAAAATATAGGAGTGGAAGACAAAACCCAAATACTGGGGGTAAAACCTTCCTGCACATATTCTGATAGGCTAGGATTATATGATCTAACTTCACTAATTTGGTTGGTCAGACTGAGGCATGGTGCACAGATTCATATATATTGATATCCTCTTGGCACAGAAATGCAATTTCTGCCAAGGCAGGACTGGAACCCGCATCATGAGGGGTGATAGTGGGATGCCCATCCTGACTATGCTACACCTCCTGATATATAAATATTTTTAAATATGAAAAAAGAGTGGGCAATAATATGCTTGCACTATTTCAGCAGGAATAATAAAATAAAACTATCACCAAAAATTATGTTGAGCTTAAAATACAGAATGCTAAAGTTGAAGTATAAAAATATTCAAATTGATTTGTAAAATGTTGAAACTAAAATACAAAATGTTGTCTGTCCCCTGGTCAGCTTACCTCAGTTAAATAAAAAATATAAAATGTTGAAATTGAAATACAAAATGTTGAACTTGAAATATAAAATGTTGAAATAAAGTAATAAAGGTATATATTGCTGGGATGCTCAGTACCTAGCTTACTTGTATACCAGCCTCAAATTAAGTTGTTTGGTTTTAGATCTAGCAGTTGGAGTTGGTTGTAAGCATAACATTACTGGCCATCTATTTCAAAGCATATTAAAGTAAAGGGTCAATGGTAGCACAGGGCACATTTAATTATTGAGTAGGTTAGATTTTAATATTTGTACAAGCAACATTATATAAAAATATCTTTGCTCACATTTTCCTCTTTTCTAATTTTAACATAGATAAGTTTGACTTAAAGCACAAAATGTATTAAAGATATCTAGGATACTCATCAGTAATTTAAAATTAAAATTTATTTGAGGTATGCCAACCAGGGGATGGACATTACCAAAACAGAAACTCCAACAAAACAACCCAAAATATGAATCAACTGCCCAAAACAAGCAGCAAGACACACAAAAAAGTAGAAAAATAACCTTTCAGGTGGCACATTGGTGAGCCACTTATCCCACCATGGTGGAGGGGAGGGGGATCAGGAAGATCATTGATTTTGGCTTCAGCATTGAAGATGCAGATCAATGCTGAGAGAAAGGGGGTTGGGGCATTTGTGGGATGAGGGTTGAGGTGAAATAGATAAATGTTGAGTTCTTTACAGAAAACTTGGGTCTGGAGCATAGCCTCTACAAATTTGCAACCTAGTGTTCATCTTGGATGTGGGCATTGGGAAGCTGGGAAAATTTTGCAATGTCAGCTCTGGCGATGCATGTGGTTTGAGAAAAATCTGCCAGTTCATTGACCTGTTTGACAGCGGTGATGGCAGCTTCATTTAGGCAATTGATTTTATCTTTTGCAATAGCAGGAAAATCAGGAGGGAATTAGGTGAAGTGCAGCCCTTCTTTAAATTCAGCAACAGATTATGCCACAGCTTTGTGAAAATGGCAACTTTTGGGTGTGTCCACCGCAGCCTTGGCTAGCTAATGGTCACTCAGAAAAGGGGTAGTGGTGGGTTTAAGGCAAATTGTATGGGCGGGAGTGGGGCATCAAAGTCTGAATTCAGATAAGATTCTATATTAGTTGGAAAATCTAGTGGTGGGACGATTTCTTCAGATTCATTCACTTCATCCAATAAGTCACAGGGATTTTGGTCAAGTAGGATTTATTAGATGATACTTGGGTTGGGTAAGTTTTGAGGTGGGAAATTGGTTGTATTGAATTTGGGTCTGAACCTGCACCTGATTGGTTGGTATAGGTTTAAATTGGCCAGCTTGAGCATGGGTTGCTAGATTTTGCTTCAGATTCAACAAGCACACAACCTTTGGGGGTGGGGGCAGCCAAAATTCCCATTTAAACGCTGTTGGTGTGGCCTCATGGATGGGGTTGGCAGTTTTTTCAGGGTTTGAATTGTTTTGACATGCCTTTTTGGTATGGTCCAATTCATGGCATAGGAGGCAAACTGTGCAGCCGTTGTTGGTGCAAGCCTAAAAGAAATGGTCAGATGCAGATGGGATATAGGCATGCGGTGAGATGTGCTGGGCCATGTTCAGTTGGTGGGGGGTAATGAGGGCCATTGCCCAAGGTGCCACTAGGCGCTCAGCACCACTTGGGACAAGGAATTGGAGGATGGGGTTTGTGCCATAAGTGGACAGCCCTGACATCAACTCTGCATATAGTGTTTGAGGGGGAAGGTGTGAGGGAAGGTTTATAAAGATCACCACAAGTGTGGTATCATTGAGGAGACATGTTTGGATGGTGGTAATGAATGTATTTTTGTAAATTAAAGGCGTTGCTGCTGCAGCGCCGCTTCCTCTTTAGTGGGGAAGCCTATATCAAAACAGCCCTTGTGTGATGGTTGAGGTTTATCCTCAGCATCACATTGCCCTGATCTTTGGTAAGACAGGGCAGGCTGTGTCTGGATGTATGGAGGAGGAGGGGAGTTGGTCCTGGCAGGGACGCCTAAGGGGCAGGAGCTTGAAGGAGGCCAAGGAGCCAGATGGGCGTCCAAGTCGAGGAAAAATGAGAATCAAGTAAAATGAGGAGTTTTGAGATTTGATTTGGATTCGAATCAAGAATGGAATGGAACAGGTGCTTGGAAGTTTCGCGGTTTATTTGGAATTCGAAATGGAACTGGTGCAGAACTGTTGAGAATTGGAACTGGCACAGAACCATTGAGTGAGGATTCCGCGATCCTGCTGTAAGGTTTACACCAAGCATCAGTCAGATTAGCACCATAAGCTTGTGTTATATTTTATATTAGCTTGTAGCATGTGTATATAGGGAAGGAATTGGGAGCTGGAGGCTTCTCAGTTCTTTTTTCTATTGACCTGGCCAATATTAAATAAAAGAACTTAAAATTTATATATTTATACTTTGAGTTTATTTTAAAAAAATATTGCCTAACTGCAGCCATGTTTGGCTTGAATCAACAAGAATTGGACTTTGAGAGTGAGCTTGGGAGAGCTATTGCCTCCCTTTATACCTTGTCTTGGAGTCAAGGCATGTTGTTGGAGTTAAGTATACTTGCAACTGTCTTCCAGGGGGTGCTTGTCCAATCTTGTAGCGCGCGCACAAGGAGAGTAGTATCAGGAGCCCTGTCAGCCCTATGGTCTGTAACATGGATTCTGTTGCCTAACTCATTTGTGGCTCATTGGAAGGAGCCAGTGCGTTACACCTTATAAGGGCAGAAGTCAATAAAACCTAATGGTGCAAAGGTGGCCATTGCCAGCTCAATAATCTCTTTATCAGCATATGGGAAGAGAAGTCCATATTCAACGTGGAGGCAAAAGTGGATAATGGATTGAGGTAGGACTAGGGGTGTGGCGGGTTGGGTGGACTCATGCAAGGTGCAGTGCTAAGTCCATTGGAGAGACAAATTAACCAGAAGTATTTGGCAGACTGGATGAGCCCGTCTGCTTGCATATACCTGCCAGGTGGTAAATGCTAGTGGGTGGAGCACCACTGCCCCACACTGGAGCAGCAGGTGGTGGACCCACGGACATAAATGGGAAACTGATGTGGTAAAGGCAGCAGTGGAAAACTAATATTTTTTTTCAAAAATTGCTTAAAAGTGATGTCAATAAACCTAAATTGTATACTATTTGAATCTACCCTATGGTTTGTCTGATAGGTTTAAGATCAACTGATAATCTATTGAGACCCTCATCAGTAATTTAGATTAAAAAATTTAGTGTATGAATGGTATTGTTAGACTAGGATGTTAGTTTGCTTTAGACTTCTTTTATAGTAATATTTTTGATATGGCTGTGTTATAATTTTGGCAATATTTTGAAGATACATCAAAGGGTTTTTGCGCAGGGTCAAGCCCACTGAGCAATATGATGGATGATATGGAGATCGTCAGTCCTCAGAACACACTTTAATAAATATAATAAATAGGAGCAATTGGGTAAAACTGCTTTCACCCCTAGTGCAGGTTTTGAGTTTGAAAGCTGTACTGGCTAGAAAAACATTCTCGGTGTGGTATATTTGTCCCAAGGTTGACCCACCTCGAATAAGCTTAAATAAATAAGAGCAATTGCCCTGATAACACTTCTTTATTTTAACTTTAATATTTATAGCAGATGCTTGCTGCTCCGCTCTCTCTTCCCTACTAACAATCCTCCTCTCTTCAATTGTCTCATCTTGCTTATATCCAGTGACTTCAGATGCTACTGCTCCTTGGCTTAGACTATTCAGTTCTGCCATATTCTCATTGGCTCCAGAAGAGTATGTTATTTTTAAATTCTCTATCGCCTTAGTTTGAGGCTAACTATTCAATATTTGTCAAATGTTGACATTGCCTTATTACCTTATTTGGGGGTGATCCAATAATTACCCTTCCTGACCCAATATCACCTCATCCCAAGGTGCTCATATATTCATACTCTATAACTTATGGTTGGTGGAAACTAGCCAATCGGCCATGGCTGTTTTGGGCTTATAATCCAGTCATCTCCAGATCTTGATATTACCCCCTTGGCTGAACAATAAGTCTCCTATTGTTTATAAACCCAAATAGCTTTACATGCACTCAGTTAATATTCTGACTGTTCACAGGGTCCTTAATAGTATAGATGTCAACACCTGTTTTCTCAATAATTTCAAAGGGAACAATACAGATACTGACCGATTTATGCTTCTGAATGAACCTGTGCTGGACATGGAATAGAACCAAATCCCCATCTTTGAACTGCGCTAGCCTGCTGCACTGTACCTGATTGGCAGCCTGATCATTTATCTTCTTGGATAAGCTTAAAGAGTATGCTTCAGTTTGCATCTTGATCAGCATATTTGTTAGGTTGCTCAAGTAGCGTTGAGGATCCATTCCACCAGTAACTTCTACACAGACATAGAGCAGTGCCAGAAGAGCAGGGTGTCATCCATATTTAATTGAAAGGGACTCTTCCCCATGGAGAAATGATAGCTGATGTTGTAAGTGAAGACTGCAGTGGAAAGGAGGGTACTCCAATCAGAGGGTCTATCCATTACCAGCTTCTGGAGTATATTCACCAGAATCCCATTGACTTGTTAGGTCATACCGTTGGATTATGGGTGATATGGGGTCATTAGAACCCTGTGGATGGCCATCAGTTCATTGAGCTGGGTAAAATGAGAGGTGAAGTTGGTCCCGTTGTCAGTAAGAATGAACTGAGAACAGCTGTGTTGCTAAATTATACATTCCATCACAAACTTAGCCACTGTGACTTCCCCCAGACTGTGTATTACCTATGTCTCAACCCACCTGGTCAAGTGGTCAATTGCCACCAGATTATACTTTAACTAATTTGCTCCATTTGGCAGGGGCCCCACAACATTGATAGAAACTGTATGCCAAGCAGAGTGAGGTTTCATTAACTGGTACAAAGTCTTTTGGCAGAATGGCTTCTCCACTTGGAACTGATGGCAGCAGGAAATAGTTTTGAGCATGCCAAAGTGCATGCTTTCCCAGTAGTACTGAGGTCGCAATGATACCAGGGTCTTGCATACTCCACCATGTCCAACAGCTCGGTGTGCGCTCATAATATTTGGTTGGGTAAAAGGTCTTGGAATATTCACAGTAGTGTCCCCTATCTAATTGTTTAATTGACCGTTCTTCTGGAATGTATTGGCCCTTATTCCATCTGTACTTTGATAATTTGGGGCGGTTTGTCATCATATTTCACACTGAGCAATTTGTTGTACATTACATCGCAGATATCTGCTATTATGGCAATCTCAATAAGCAATCTGCATTTTGGTGTTTTGCTCTGGGTCAGTGAATGATTCTAAAGTTGTAAGCCAACAGTTTAAGAGCTCATTAAGCTAAACGCCCCTCAGACTTTCTGAGGTTCTGCAACCAGCGTAACAACGCATGATCCGTTACAACTCAAAACTTTACCTCATGCAATTATACCATGAATTGCTTATATGCATAGATCACCGCTATGCACTCCCACTCAGTCACAGTGTAATTACGTTCATGGAAGTTCAAGATATGACCGCAGTATGCAACTGGGTGCTCCTCTCCTTTGTCATCTTGTTGGTATAGAACTTCCCCAACGGCAGAAAGGCACGCATCCATCTGTATGATAAACTCCTTATCAAAATTTGGGTAATATAGCACTGGCGCATTGATTAATTCCGTCTAAAGCATATCAAAGGAGTGTTGACATCATTTCTTCTATTTGAACATAACATCCTTTTTAACAACTCAAATAGTGGGCCTTCAATACAGTTGAAGTTAGGGATGAAGCGCTGGTAGTAAACACCATTTCCAAAAACACCTGTATGTCACGCATACTGTTTGGCTGAGTCATTTTTTGGATAGCTCACCTTGGCTGGCTGAGGTTTAAGCCCATTAGCATCTACCACAAACCCAAGGTACACCAGTTGGTCCTTAAAAAAGTGGCATTTGCTGTTCTTGATCTTGATGCTGGCCTCAGAAAGCCGGCGGAAGACCTCCTATAGATGAGAGAGATGCTCAGAGAAGGTTTGAAAGAAGACGTTGATATCGTCAAGGTATACAAGAATGAATGACAGATTCAGGTCGCCAAGAATGGTGTCCATTGCCCATTGGAATGTAGCGGGGAGTTACACAGCCCTTGAGGCATTTGGGTCAGTTGAAAAATCACCTTGCATGTGAAATTGGTGTGAATCTCCTGTTCTGCCACAGGCAACTTGATCTGCCAGTAACCAGATATCAAATCCATCACTGAGAAGTAATGAGCTCCCCTAACTGATCCAAAGCATCACCAATTCATGGCAAGGGATTATAGTCCCTCTTGGTGATGCTATTGAGCTTCCAGTAGTCTATTACTACCTGGTTGGTGCCATCCTTCTTCTTTACAATAAGAACAGGCGACACCCATGGACTCTTTGATGGTTCAAGCATCCCTTGCTCCAGTAGCTTTTTGATCTCCTCTGTTACTATTTCCTCAGCTGCCCTAGACCAGCGAATCAGCTGAGACCTGATGGGAGATGATCCCCAGTGTTTAATCGATGGACCACCCTCAAGCGCACCCTAAATCATGATTGTCAGCAGCAAAAATCTCTTTATACTTTTCAAATAAATATATTGCCTAATCCTTCTGTTCTTCTGATAACCTGACTAAGGTTTTGCTCATTACCACCGTCATTATGTTGGTATGTAAATTGACCAGTAAACCAAATTCATCCGGTGCCTAAACTTGTAAACCTGAAGGACCTCCTCAACAGGGATCAAGTATAAATACGCCACTATGTGGTGTCACTGATTTTCAATGGTTCCATTTTTAGACTCGCTAGTAGAACCTTGATCTCCCCATGTCCCAGTAGTATAATTCCTGGAGCCATGTGGGAATCAAGCAGCAATTGCTGATAAGAGCCAATAACTTCCTCATAAAGTCCGTCTGGCACTTTTACCTCCAATTTGGTGTTTACTTTTACTTGGTGACTGGAGGGAATGGATATAGGCCTGGCAGCTCTGAGAGGCAGCTCATAATATTTGTATATCTGTTGGGGAAAAGCCCAGGTCTTTTTCTTTAGTCGATGGTAGTGCACTAGAATCACTCCATCACTATAAGCTAGTTGATATGTCTCATATGCATCAGATTCTTTATCACTCCACTAGAGGTAAAATAAATGGGGATCCGACCCCCAGAATTTTGAATGTCTCTTCTGTCATGTCAACAATATCACCAAAGTGTCATATAAAAGTGGTTCCAATGAACAGATTTTAATGGCTATTTCATAACACTATCTCTGGTGCTACAACAATAATTGACCCAAACTGCAAGGATAGTGCACTGTACGTCCCTCTGAGACCGTGCTTTCAGCTCCAGCAGCCCCTTACACCATTTGATGATCTACATCAGGTTTTATTGTCAACTTTGCCACCAACTTAGTGGAGGCTATGTTGAATGGGGCGCCCTATCTATTATAGCACAGATTCAGGTTTTGGGTACAACAATGTCACAGTATGTACATTCAGAATAAGAAGAATTTTGCCTGTTTAATATATGGACATTTAGAGGATCTCTTTTCCCAAGAAAACTCATAAACTCCTCACCAACTTTGGTATATTCCTTGACAATAGCGTCAACTGGAAAAGGTAACTTATACTCCTTTCAGGGAATGTGCATCTGAGGATGGGTCCGGCTTGTCAGAGGAAACTTGGTCAAACACCTGACAAGCGTATGGCTGTGGTTGCTCCTGAGGTCCTTCTTTCACCGCAGCCTTGGCTTACGCTTGTGTCAATACATTCACCCCTCCAACTGGCTGCTGATATAGGAATGTATCATCATACTGAGATTATTCCACTGAATATGTTGTTAGGTTTAGGTGGGACATTTGGGGTTGGGATAGAGGAGGTAGAGAGTCCTTTCTCTACTCCGCTCTGACTTTTCACTGGTAGTACTGGTCCTGATGTACATAATGGACCTGAAGATTAGGGAAACTCCATGTCAGGTGCCCAGGCTGACCGCATTTGAAACAATTTACCTCATAGGACCTGCGTCCCTGATTATTGTAAGATGGCCCAGGCCAAAAGTTGTACCATGGGTAACCGGTGTAAACAGGCCCAGACCAATATTTGAACTACTGATGGTAACTTACCCAAGGGTGAGGCGCGTAGTTATAATAAAGCTGAGGGTTACTAGGCAGACTCTGAACATAGCGGGATACTTCCCCCAAATAAGAAGGTCCAGCAACAGCTGTGGTAGTTTTCCGCTTTAAATTGGTCAGAGTAAAGGTAGTGGATATATGGCGTAAAATTTGAACAATTAGGGGAGGATACCCAAGTGGTAGAGTAGGGACCTCTACCGCTTCCTCCTGAGTTCAATTCTGGTACTGGAACTTTGGGTAGGGGACAATTATGACTGTGTTGGAGTTGCACCAATGCCCCAAACTGAGATAGCGAATAGCAAAGGCGGTCCATGGAGTTCCTGGCCTATCATACACTGTGCATGGAGGTTTTCCAGATTTTATCCTCCTTTCCCATTCATTCAATTTCCCTTAATCAGTGCAGTATCATCCCCAGGTCAGCCCACCTCAAATAAAATATAAAAAAATTTGAACAATTTTGAGCAGAGGTACGTCGTCCTCCAAAAATGGAGCCATGACTTTGTAAAGCTTGCGGTATGGCTTCACTGCAGAGGTCATCACAATTCCCACATTGGCTTCAATTAGAGTGCCTTCACCAATTAACACATGGGCTTCTGACATGAAGCGGTCTGCAAACTCAGCAAGAGTCTCATTGCAATGAAACCCTATAGTCAAAAACTCAGTCTTCCATTATAGCATCTTGGTGATGCCTCTGAACAACCGCAGCAAAATCTCCTTCTTCTACTGATATGTAACAGAGCTGTCTGGAAGATAGCAAGTAACTTGTCAGCACTTCTAACATCTAGGGCAGATATCAGTAATTTAGCCTTAAGATGATCTGAGGCTCCTTCCACCGCAAATTCAAATCGTTTGAAGAATCCATGGATGCTTCCATTGCAGTTGAATGAAGGTAGCTTGTCAATGCAGACCTCCTCTTCCCACTCTTACTAGCGAGCCTTGAGAGTGTACTGGGGATATGATTGAGACTCATAACTTGAATCACGATGAGGAGCTGGCTTGAAAGGCCCAGCGGGCACTGCTGGTTGGCTGCTCTAGGGGCAGCGTAGGTTTCTTTGGTGGGCAGGAATGTCATCACATAGGGGGTTCATTGGGTCGGGACATAATCATCCCCAGAGATGCCATCATAAGTTGAGCGGCTCATGCGGCCTGCATGCTTGGAAAAAGCTCTTCAGCAGGACTTCCAGTTTCGTATTTGTCATAATTTAATCTTTTCTGAGTGACCCCTTGTACTTCCGCTTCCCAATGAGGGTGAGGCGGGTAAAAATAGGTTTTAAATTCAACTTTATGCAGTGTAGCTGCTTAGTAGCGTCATACAGGCGATCAGTAAGTTGCCTGTTCTGCCACCCAAGTATCTGCAACTGACTAACCGCAGTTTCAAAATATTTTTTAACATTCTCACGCTCTTGAAAGAGCTCCTCTTGTTTTCTGAGCACTGTTTCCACAACAAGTATGATTTCCACAGCTTCAGTAAGCACAGCGGAGTGGGACAATTCCTCTTTAGTGTGGCCTGATAGGCCATAGACAGCTAATGGAGAATATTATAGTTTTATTGGTTGTTCAATGGGCCCCATAGTGAAGATCACTGTAATAATTTTGGCAATATTTTGAACATACGCTATTGGGATTTTCGCCCATAATCCCAGCCTGCTAGATTACCTGATGTTGCTAGGGGAAAATTCCTAAAGCAAAGTGAATCAGAAATTGGTTGGCCCAAATTTTAGAGGAACTATGTTTGGGGTATTTTGGGATATTTGTCTGGTCATATCCATTGGATATTGATCTGGATGAATACCTAATATCTCATCAGGTGGAGCGGCTGACAAAATAGGGGCATCTGATAGTGACTAACTACCAGGTGTACCAATTGGGATTGGTCAGGTTTCATCACTGACTGATTGGGAATGAGTAGTGAGTTGCAAGGCGAGTGATGCTGCCTGCAACTAGCGAATCAATTGGCTGGTGAAGTGACCTGCCATAATGGTTATAAAGTCCCATTACCTAAGCAGGTTGCTAGCCAATTATGGTTGGTTCACTTGTATTGAGAGGAAAATGTTATGGACATGTTTCCAACTCTTTCCATTTGAGGTCTCGAGGATGTCCAATGATGGAATCCTAGCCAGGATGGGGAAGTTTATTGCTGCCAAGACAAGGAAGGGTGATTCAGTGGCAACAGCTGCCATTTCATCAAAGAGGTGTCAATAGAGGGTTAGATGGCTGAATCCCCTATAAATTCCCTAGGATTCACTATAATAAAAAAATGATTACTACAAACAATTATTACTAAAAACAACTATTATTCCTATGAAAAACATTACCAGTTTTATTGTAGATTTGGTTATAGTTAGACTATCAGCATCCAAGGGGGTGGAAGGCAAGTTGGTAAGGGCGTACGGCTACCAACCTGAAGGTTTCAGGTTCAATTCCCACCCTTCACACATTGATTGGGGTGCCAGCCAAAGGAAGCTATTGGCGGTTAGTAGATCTAATAACCTGAAAACCTTACCCATGACGTAACTAGAAAAATTTGAGTCCCTATCCGGAGGTGGAAAAACTTTCTTCGATGGAGTTGACCCTGTTCAGGTTTCATGTCATTTCTTTCTTTATTTCAGTAATGTCTGTCCCCTGGTCAGCTTGCCTCAGTTAAATAAAAATAGACTATCAGCATCCAGTGTGAAGATCCATCTCAGGGATATTATTGTAGAAGGCAATAATTGGAAGACTCTCAGAGAGAAGAGTAGAGATCTGAGTGGGGATCTAGAGATGAAGAGAACCACAACTAGGGAATAGCTGCCGACTGTGTGTTAGGCTGAAGGAGACTGTCATCAGAGGATCTTGATGAAGATTGAGTGGACAGTAATAGAAGGAACAAGTCCCTACAATTATGACTTAACAAGTATTTATTCAGAAACACTGGCTGAACCGTTGGGCCTGATAATAGTTCTAACTCAAATATGGATAATAGTCTCCATACTATTATAAGATAATATATTCTTTACAACGCGAGGTGCACAAGGGATCTGAACCTGTGCAGTAAAAAGGTTACTGGGTTGATGACTGATAATCAACTTCTTAAGTAAATTTTTGCAAGTTGGTGCTCACTACAGGGGTAGTTGAGTAAAAGAATCTATCAATTATGTCGTACAAAGAAGATGTTTCCAATTTTGGAAATATGTTACTGAAGAAAGTAACAAAAATAGAATGTGAAGAGGATCACGTTCAGTGGCGTTCACCCAGCTTAGCAGTGGAGCTTAGAGTGAAGCAGAATGAAGATAATCAAGTTCAGGAAAAGGACTTGCAGCCTAGATATGGAGCTATCTAGAGCTGCAAGGAAACCAGTTCCACCAGACATCTACTTGAGATGAAGAGTATCAGCAGGGCTAACTTGGGTTGGAATTGGCCCGCTGTAAATAGTCCCAAGAAACAGCAGGATCAACTCAGGTTGAAATTGGATCCTCTTTAAATAGTCCTGAGGAGAGAGTGTTTAGATGAGGCATTGGACGAAATAAAAAGAAATCAATCCAGAGAATTGGATTGCCATACCAATGAGGAGATGAAGTCAAAATAGGAAATGATTGATCCAAGATAGTAGAGGAAATCATTTGACTTAATAAAACTCAATCACTGGTCATAAGTTACTGGAGTAAAGTTCATTAATTCATGAGAAATCGGATGAAACTAATGAGGCCAGAACGACCTGTGTAATTAAGGATGGCCATGAAGGTGGAAAATCGTTTTCAGGAGAAAAACGATCTGGACAATTGGACAAAACTGTTGGCTGATGAGATATGAAGATCCAAAAGAACAGTTGCTGAAATAAGAGATGATATTAGGACCTGTTGGACATATAACCAGTTGGGATTAAAGGCCTAATTCAGGAGAACTGCCCAAAGTCGGCAAGTATAGCCTATACATGAGGAGATAGCACTGCTGGTCATATAGGGAGAAAGGTCAATAGTAATTAGTAGTATTGAGCCTAAGAGAAAATAATTGCAATGTTCCAAGCGGACCTCTGAACCATTAAATGGTTATGTCCTAAGATTTTGGTCAAGTTCCAGAAGGGGACCACTGAACCAAATGGTTTTTAAATCTTAAGAGGATAAGATTTTGAACCATGATAACTGGTAGGTTTAAGTACCCAGGACCCAGTTTGGATGAAGGGATAAGAAGGACCTCTGAGCCTTTTTGTAGGTTGCAAGTCCCATTGCAAAAGGAAAATACAAAATATATATAAAATAATAAATATTGATTTTATGGTATGAGAGTTTTTGACCTAAGAAGCGACAAGAAATCCTGACGGCTGAATGGAGGAATTTTACCCTCAATGAGATGAAATTATTGGCCAGGGTAGCCAGAAGTATCAACCATTGGTTGATTAGGAGCAATTCGGCGATCTGTCAGAAGGCCAGCAAGAGGATATGCTCAAATTACTGAAAAGTATTGGAGAAAATTCGCCTAAAAAATGACCAGGAAATTGGGATACACATGAAGTAAATTGCAAGGTCAATAATGGGGAAAACTGCCGATCAGGCCAAATTGAGACAATTCTACAATTTTAGGGTCTCTCAATGAAATGGGATTACCAGCTGGGGCAGCCAAAAGCATCAACCTATTGGTTGATTAAGAGCAGCTCGCAGATCTGCTGGAAGGGCAGAATGAGGAGGTGCTCAAATTATTTGAGAGATATTGGGAAGTGTTCACTCAGGACGACCATGATTTGGGATGCGCACAAGGCATAATTCACAATGTTGACACTGGGGAAAATCTACCAATAAGAATGAGACCAATCTGAAGATCAAAAGCTGCTGAAGTGGTAGTGGAAGATGAGATCAGCAAACTAGTGAAGCATGGGCTTCTAGTTCCATCATCAAATCCCTGGACAAGTATGATTTTGATTGTAAAGAAAAAAGATGGATCAAATCAGGTAGTGATTGACTATTGGAGGCTGAATAAAATTATGAAGAAGGATTCATATCCCCTACCGAGGATCAACAATGTGCTAGATTGATTAGGAGAAGCGAAGTAATTCTCCACAATGGACCTAATCTTGGTATACTAGCAGATAGATTTGCCAGAAGAAGACCAAGAAAAATGTGCAATTATTACCGCACAGGGGTTATACCAGCTGACGAGGATACCCCAGGGTCTTTGCAATGTGCCCACAACGTTTCAGAGGGCCATGGACGCGATATTGAGTGACCTGAAGTTGTCGTGCATCCTGGTATATCTGGATGATATCAATGTGTTCAGTAGGACGTTTTCTGATCACCTCCATCACTTGGAAGAAGTTTTTAAAAGACTATCCATGGCTAACCTCAAGATCAAGCCAAGGAAGTGCCACTTCTTCAAGAAGGAGCTGGAATACCTGGGATTTGTGATTATTGCAAATGGATTGCAGCTGCAACGCCAGAAGATAGCAGCTATTGAGCGCATGGCTGTGCTGAAGAGTGTCTGAGACATCCAAGTATTCCTTGGGATGGTCAGATACTACAGAAGATTTATTCAGGACCTCGCCCAAATAGCCAAGCATATGTTTCATTTACTAAAGGATCCAAAAAAGGATTCGTATGGAATGAAGAGGCCCAGGACTCCTTTGATGAGTTAAGCCGGTATCTGATAAATTCACCAATTCTGAAATATCCAAATTTTTATTGGAAGTTTATCATTCAAACTGATGCTTCATTGACAGCAATTGGCGCCATACTGAGCCAAGTAGATGAACTTGGGGACAAACATCCAGTGGTGTATGTGAGCTGGACACTCTCAGCTGCTGAGAGGAATTACACCGTGACTGAGTGTGAATGCCTTACAGTCATTTACACCTGCAAGCAGTTTCAGGTGTATGTCCACAGAATGCACTTTAAGGTGGTAACGGACCACTCTTTGTTGAGTTGGCTGCACAATCTATGGGAACCTGAAAGACGACTGGCCTGATGGGCACTTAAGCTTCAGGCTTATGATTATGAGATAGTCCACTGAGTGGGGCTTCTCACCAGAGCATGGATGGCTTATTGCGGTTACCAATGGTCCAGTTGGTATACCTGCAGGTAGATGAGCTATTCCAGAGAATGGTCAAAGGAAGAATTGAAGATGAGCCTCAAGAAATCCAAGGTGCACTTAGAAAAGCAATGGAAAACACCGAGACCATGGATGGACAAGTATTTAAGACGATGAATAGGAAATGTCTATTATTCCCAAAACTGTCAGAAAGAGCAGCAATAGTTCAAGCCGCTCATAAGGATGTTGGGCATGGAGGCCTGAGAAAAACAACTGACCATATTTGCCAGTATTATTACTGGGAATCAATTAACTATGATGTTGCGGATTATCTGGCTTGTTGTGCGGAGTGCCAGCTGCATAAACCACACAAGAATACAACTGGATACTGACTGGTCTGACCTGGATTTGCATGACACACAGCATCCATCGATGTGATGGGACCGCTGGTGATGAGCACAGGAGGAGTCGAGTACATCATAGTAGCTATCAACCATCTGATGAGATGGGTCAAAATGAAAGCCCTAACCAGAGTTGATGCTACCAGTACTGCGAGATTCATCCTGGATCAAGTAGTATACTGGTATGGATGTCCACAAGTCCTACTGAGTGAAAATGGGACCAACTTCACATCTCATGTGATCCCGAGGTTAAACAAAATAATGGGGATCCAGGGAGTCATGTCAGTACCATACCAGTTGGAGACGAATGGACTGGTAGAATGGGTCAATGGGACGCTGGCCATGACGCTGAGGAAGCTAGTCGCAGGGAGAACTTCCACGTGGGGAACATACCTTAGTTTGGTGACGTTTGCCTACAACATTAGTCATCATATGGTGACAGGAAAGTGCTGTTTGAATTACTATATGGGAGGAAGGCTGCGTTGCCACTGATACTATATTTGGCAGTAGAACCTACGTCGGGGATGAGTACTGAACAATACCTGAACTGACTGACAAGTATCCTGATTGATATGCAATTGCAAGCATTTGATACAACCTTGAAGAAAAGGATACGAGTTAAATCAATGGATGATAAGAACTGACTGGCATTAGAAGAATATTGAATAGGAGAAAAATTCGCCTATTGCAATATGCATGGTTTCATACAAAGAAACAAATTGGATGCATTATGGTCAGGTCCGTTTGAAGTAATTGCCAAGATGGTGACCAATGCTTACTCCATCAAGAATCTCTTGGATGGAAGAGTAGTAAATCGAGTCCATGCTAAATATCTAAAGCGTTGGATTGAAGAGAAAAATAAAAGAGTTCCTGAAGGACTGATGAACCATTAAGTTGGTCATGTCCTGATGATTAGGTCAAGTCCAAAAAAGGACCTCTGAACCAATCTAGATGGTTAAGTCTAAAAAAAGGACCTCTGAACCATAGAAAACTGGTAGGTTTAAGTGCCCAAGATCCAGTTTGGGGGAAAAAGATGGACCTCTGAACTGAAACAAGGTCAAGTCCCATAGAAAAAAAGAGAATAAAAATAAAAAATTGATAAAAGCTATTGGGAAAAAAGAGAGATTTTAAAATGCATAGAAAAAAGCTGATATATATTAGTATAATTTTTATTTTTATTAGTCATCCTCAGCATGGGGATGCTTCCACCTATGTCACCTCTTGGGGGAGGGAGGATGGATCATGGTAGGAAGAAATAGCCCATCAAAATTGATATGCGATTAGACACTTGCGAGGGAAGAACTACACAAAACCACATTTGTTGCACGGATGCCAAGCCCTGAGAAAATGTGACTAGGGAAGGGAAATTGATATGTCAGAAGAAGCCAATTGTGAAACCCCAGAGTGGGGAGGAAAACAGCAATAGAGGAAGAGGCAATCAGCAAATAATCCTGAGTAATTCTGATAAGGCACCAGTGATGGAAGATTTGTCTTGAGTGCCTGCTGATGGGCCTCATCAAGAACACCGGACATGTGAGCTGGCAGCGAAGAAGGAATAACTGATGGGGGTTGTCAAATCATGCCCCTGATTAATGCCATCAATGGAAGGTAGTGATGAGAAGCTCTGGAGAAGAGATAGTTGTGTAAAGAGCAGATTGCATCTTGCAAATGATGACTATGGGCTTCACAGAAGTTAAAGCTGAATGACTGATGAAAGCCAGGTGAGGCTGGAAGCTTTGTCAACCAACTTTAAAGAATTTGGCTAGCAAAGCAGAGAGCATAAGCGGTAGTATCCTGATCCAGAAGGTTGTCCAGATCAGAAGGATTCAGCACTAGTGTCAACGCCTTGATGACTTGCGCCTGGAGTTCAGCATAGGGGAGCTCAAAATGTATGCTGTTCCTGATTGAAAGCTCAGAAACCAGCACAGCGGGTTTGTAGAATTGACCGAGTTGGAAGAGAAACTCAGGGAGCAAGTCTAAACCAGCCAAGAATGAACGATCCAAAGCAACTGGCATGACCTCCAGAGCATCAATGATGATGTTTAGAGCATCAGCAAAAGGAGCTGAATCCAGGAGAGTTTTGAAGTCCAACTTGGGGATTGACTGCAAAGGAAGAGTCAGCTGAGAGTTGCTTGAAATGTTAGCAAGCCTGGTTTCAGAGGGATTGGTTACCGTTTTCTGGTAATTTGATGGAAGGACTAGCCCCTTGCGCCAGAATAGGCATATGAGTCCTGGAAGGACCATAGAAGAGGTTCCGTCGAGCATCCTGACTCATCTTCTGAAGAGGCGGAGGTCCAAATCTGGAAGACTGTTAAGAATTTTCTGGTAGCAGGATTCTGAGTTTGACATATGAGCAGGACTAGAGGGGGATGTCAGACTTATATAGAAGTTGACATTATGCACTCTATAATACATCAGGCTCCAATTTTGGGAAATTAATTTCAAAAATTAATGAAATAAGCTTTCTGAGGGAAGAATTAAGAATGACTTACAGCCAAGAGGTTATGAGCAAAATAATGAGGGTGGAATAGAAATAAGTATTTTTAATCAAGCTGCGAAATGAACATTGATGGCAAGAGTCTCCTGTCTAGGATGAGAGAGAATCAGAAATTCAAGGACGCCAGACCAAGAATCCTGAATATGACAGTGGGTCATATACCCTGATGGGGGGAAAACTGGATCCTGGGAAAAATATTGTCACAAGTAAATCGATCAGCCCATCATGACAAGAGGTCATGAGGACTGCACTCTGAGTAGGCGGTAGTGGGGAGGAAGAGGAGGAATGCCATATGCCAAAGGTTGTCCTGAGCAGCATTAAGTATTGATGAGTGTACTCTGCTTGAACCAATGAAGTATTTGACCAGGTGTCCAAAGTGGTGTTCCCATGCCCCGGTCCTTTTCTTGCTGAAAATCTAGGCAAGAGGGGGGATGTGTTAAAATTTTTGCCCATATTCCCAGCTTGCTAGATTACCTGGTGTCACTAGGGGAAAATTCCTTAAAGCAAAGTGAATCAGAAATTGGTTGGCCCAAATTTTGGAGAAACTATGTCCAGAGGATTTTGGAATATTTGCCTGGTCATATCCATTGGGGATTGATCTGGATGAATACCTAATATCTCATCAGGTGGAGCGGCTGATAAAATAGGGGCATCTGATAGTGATTAACTATCAGGTGTACCAATTGGGATCGGTCAGGTTTCATCACTGACTGATTGGGAATGAGTAGTGAGTTGCAAGGCGAGTGATGCCACCTGCAACTAGCAAATCGATTGTGTGTGTGTGTGTGTGTGTGTGTGGTAAAAAGTCCCATGTAAGCAGGTCGCTAGCCAATTATGGTTGGTTTGCTTGGATCAAGAGGAAAATGTTAGGGACAGATTTCTGACTCTTTCTGTTTGAGGTCTTGAGGATGTCCAACGACGGAATCCTAGCCAGGATGGGGAAGACCATCGCTGCCAAGATGAGGAAGGGTGATTTAATGGCATTAGCTGCCATTTCATCGAAGAGGTGTCAACTGAGGGTTAGACAGCCGGATCCCTTATAAATTCCCTAGGATTCCCTATAATAAAAAAACGATTACTACAAACAACTATTACTATGAAAAACATTAATAGTTTTATTGTAGATTTGGTTATAGTTAGACTATCAGCATCCAGTGTGAAGTTCTATCTCAAGGGTATTATTGCAGAAGGCAATAATTGGAAGACTCTCAGAGAGAAGAGTAGAGATCCGAGTGGGGATCTAGAGATGAAGAGAACCACAACTAGGGGATAGCTGCTGACTGTGTGTTGGGCTGAAGGAGACTGTCATCAGAGGATCTCAATGAAGATCAAGTGGACAGTAATAGAAGGAATGAATCCCTACGAGTATGACTTAACAAGTATCTAATTGGAAATACTGGCCAAAGCGTTGGGCCTGATAATAGTTCTAACTCAACTATGGATAATAGTCTCCATAATATTATTGGATAATATATTCTTTTCAACACAAGGTGCATGAGGAAACTAAACCTATGCAGTAAAAAGTTTACTGGGTTGACAACCAATAATTAACTCCTTAAGTAAATTTTTACATATGCCTAAAGGGATTTTGCGGAGGGTTAATCCCACTGAGCAATAGGACAGATGATATGGAGCTCGTCAGTCCTCAGAACACAATTTAATAAATATAATAAATAAGAGCAATATCCTCAAAGACACTTCTTTATTTTAACTTTAATATTTACAGCAGATGCTCGCTGCTCCGCTCTCTCTTCCCTACTAACAATCCTCCTCTCTTCAATCGTCTCATTTTGCTTATATCCAGTGACTTTGGACAATACCGCTCCCTTGGCTTATACTATTCAGTTCTGCCATATTCTCATTGGCTCCAGCAGAGTATGTTATTCTTAAATTCTCTATCGCCTTAGTTTGAGGTGATCTACTCAAAAGTTGTCAAATGTCAACATCACCTTATCTCCTTATTTGGGGGCGATCCAATAATCACCCTTCCTGACCCAATTTCGCCTCATCCCAAGGCGCTCAAATTTTTGTTCTCTATAATTCATAGTCAGCGGTTCTAGCCAATCCGCCATGGCTATTTCAGGCTTATCATCAAGTCATATCTGGATCTAAACAGGCTGTATAGTTAAAGGGCAAAGGCCAACTGTCTGTAATGAGGGAACTTGCACTAGTTTAAATGAACTTTGAATTTCAGATAACTACAACTTGATCCATGAGGTTCCACCACCATGGAAGCTACCAAAATCAATATGACTTTTGAACTCAAAGGTGAGCAGCTGAAATCTTAAATTCCTCCAAAATCTGCTAGATTAGCTGCTGAAGATCTTTCAAATCAAGGGATATCTAAATCTACCATTTTAATCAGTAAAAATCATGCCAACTGTAATCCTCCACATTTCACCACATCATTCTAGAAATCACTATAACCAACTTGATCTCATACTTCTATCTAAGCTATGCACATCCCTAGATTATAGCTAATAAAAAACTTTTTTTGCTCATGGCATTGTTTTTTACCTAGTTTCACTAGAAATATTACCTGCCTTTTAGCAGACATTTGACTTTTCAAAAATTTTCTTGTCAAGAGGTTTGCCTTGGGACAGGGGTCTACTAGGAGATAGCTGTCACAAAACTGGCTAATGAAATTGAGACTCACCTAACAGTTGGGGTGTGTGAGCACCCAGAAGATGAGCCAGAATGCTGGGGCCATAGTTTTCCATATAACTTGATAGTGGGTGGGGAGGTAAGCAATTGTGGGATGACAGCTGATTATTGCTGTCATCATCATTTCAATAAGCAACTAGGTTATAGAAGCTGTGATGACTATTGATTCTGCTACTGTAACCTCCAGTGGGACCACAGAGGGTCCTGAACTTGCTGGGGTACCTTGTGTTACCAAGCACACAGTGAAGTTGCAAAACTTCATCCAGCGAGGTTAAGTATCTCCAAGAGAAATGGTACATCCTGACACCAGGTGGCATTTAAAAGAGGGGAGATCTCAACAAACCACTGACTCAATATTCCCATTTGAAAATAGTAGGCAGCAATGTGATGATAATGGCTGCTATAGCCCAATCATTGCGTAACCCTAGGAATATAGTACTTAATGAGCAGCCAATGAGTTATGAAAATAAATTTAACTAGAAAATTGGCATAGGAATCCATTTTTTATTAAACAAACATAATCAAAAATAGACTGACAACTGTACCTGTGAGGGACAGTTATCTTAAGTACTAGGTGTCATGGAGCATGCTGATAATATTAATAAGACCAGCCTGGAACTCCAGATGGGTGAACACCCAGAATCCCAGGAAGAATAAATTAGGTACAGCCATCCATATTGTTAGATGAAATATGAGAAGGCCAGCCACAAGGACTAACCAGGGATTTCCATAATTAGAAAATCATTGCCTTAAAGTTATTTAATGGAACTCTAAACTACAGAAAATATATTTTGGATATTTTTTAAGAAAATTATTAAGCTATTATACTATAGGGAAAGAAAATGAAGTGACAGCAGAACCTTTTGGGGACTGCTGCCTAAATTCTCACATCATGGGGAACTGAGGCTAAGCACAGTGCCGCTGAGAATATATCACGAGTCAATCTCAGCATATTGTCATATCAAAGTGCTTTTCAGTACCAACTCAGATCCAACCTGCCCAGATGGATTTGCAACAGATTTGTTGGTAGGATTATTCATTCCGCCACAACCGCTTTTGGTGTAATGACAACATCTCCAGCAGGCAGCATGTTGAGCCTATGGCCAGGCCACATATGGCTGGCTCCATTGGGTAAGGAAAGGATTTACCACACCCATACCTGTCAGGGATGGGCATGTTTACATGTTTTTGAGTGAAACCTGACGAATGGGGAATTTCTCGCCCAAAACTAACTTAGGGCCCTTAATTTTAGAAAAATGTGACTCAACCTCATTGGCGGAATGCAACTCAACTTCCCCATCAGAACTCAAACCCATGGATACCCCTTCCTGGGGACACGTGCTAACCACCTTCTGCTGGCGGTGGCTTCTGCCCTCTGCCACCTCCTGGTATACCTCCCAAATTTTAACTACCAACTCTTTGGTGGTAAACTTGGGTGGAAGAGGCACGATCTGCAAGGGATACACTGTTCACCACCTCTTGTCAACCACATGGGATAAATTTCCCAGGGTAATGAGAAAAATGGCTGACGGATTCCTCCTTTTCTTTTATTGGAATGGGAATTTCTCATGGTCCAGCCGCAGGGGTTATTCCCAGGCTTACATTAGGAGGTTAAGGGAATAAATATGGTTTGTATGAACCTTAGGTAGTGCAATCCCAATTAATTCTGGCAGATCAGGATTTCACAATTAACTCAACGCTGAAGTGGACCTCCACTGGCAGCTGACTCTTGCTCAAATTTCACCATTAAATTTTTACTCCCACCACAATTTCACTAGGTGGATTGGCAACGCTTCATCTGGTAGGTAACTGGTTATGCCCATGTACAGGCCATATAGGGATGATACCACTGGGTATCAAACAGGTTCAATGCCCTTGAGGACCCTGGGGCAGAACCCATATCTCCTGGCAGAAGGAAAATCCATGGTGGGGTTTCAAACCTGGTTGTAACGCACCTGACTCAATTATGCCGCTCTTCAATTTATTAAATTTTTTGGTCCCCTTGGCAGAACCCAAAACTATCACCAGGTAGTAATGGCCTTCACTTGCCCCAAGTGGTGGACTCTCACCAACGCCACCTCTACACTCACCCCTAATCCTCTGCACCAACTCTTAGGTGGTGAGTTAGGGGTGAAAGGGGGCAAATTTGAGAGAGTATGCTATCGCCCACCTCTTGTCCACCACATGGGCCAAATACCCTGGGTCACAAGAGAGACAGCTTTCTTTCTTTGCCCCTTTTTTGTGCGGAGTGAAATTTCCGTGCAGTTAAGGTTCAAGGGACGCTATACCAGACTTACAATATTGATGAAGCTATAGCAACTAATAATTGCATAGCCTTTGAAGGACAAGGCCTTCAAATATAACAAAAATCCCTATAATGGCGCTTTCTGCCAGGTCCCTTACAAGACTACTGGTAAAGTCATACCTTCACATGAGCGAGCTCAGTGACAACAGCCCTACCAACATAGATGAGAGTATGAGCTTGACTAGATGGGTCACTTCCAACAATCAAGATACACCCCATTCAAACACTCAAGAGCTTGAGTTCAGAGCAACAATGACCCTTACTATCTCGTTCCTGATTCAACCCTCTAACAAATTCAGGCTTCTGAAGTCACTGATACTGTTGCAGTTTTACTGTTGGGAGCCCTCACTCCTGGTGGGTGATGCAGTCGAGGTTGTTCCACTCAAATTACTCTCAGTTTACAACATCTTTATTCCTCACCTGACATTCCTAGCGCTGAGTAAAGGTTGGCTCAGACTGAGACCTATCTCCATCTATTCGCTACTCCCCAATTTGCCATCAGATAAAATTACTAGGTCTGCATCACTTAAAATTAGATATAAATTTAGACTCACCCAATAGATTCATGCTCATCTTCTTGAGCTGTATGAAGCTGCACCCAATTTATGTTGGGATAATCGTGAAGTCATTCTGGATAATCACTGAGAGATCAATAAGGTTCAAAGCCACTTGGCCCAAATTGACAATAGAGTTATAAATTACCCACGTGGCGAGCTCTATCAGTGGATGGCTTAAACCACTGCCAACTTGGACCAGTAAGTGGAATATACTTTGGCTGAATTATTAAACGAATTTATAAGAATCATCAACCCAATGATTTTTGAATCAAACCTTAGCTACTCAATACAGCAGTGAAGTAATAAACTGCCATGCCAATAATTCAGGAAGTTATTATCCAACAAGGACCATCCGACGCTACCAGCCTTACTGGTCACAAAGGGGGGCAAGGGCCCCTGAGCTGAAGGTTCTCGTGGACCCCCAGGACTTCTTCACCTAATGAACCATCTTTTGGTGAAAATCACGAGGCTCAAATTAAAAACCTTAAAATTACAACTTCTGAAGGTGGCTCAAGTAGCATGGATGATTATTGAAGGAGAATTTCTTTATGAGAATTTAACTATGATCATGTTGTATAATAAAAATTATTCCTTAAACCAAACCTGTTTTTAATTAATCTACTCCCAGAAATCCCATCAGACTTAAGTGAACAACCAACTTAATCAGCTGAATGCTAAACTCTAACTTATGGAGGCTAAACAAGATGCCCTGTTTTATAAAGTAAAAACTCTTTCTGCAGAGATTAAAAAACTCTGCCAACAAAGAGATCGGTGTATCCCCCCTTTAGGTTGGGACCACCTAGTGCTAAAAAAACAAAAACTCTGCCAACTCTTAGATACCTATATTCAATAGAACATGTTAACTCCTGCTACACCACCCTTCAGGATGAAATAGATGACTTCCGCCATCAAGTCAATAAGGCTATCCCTCAACTTGACGTATAAACCACTGATCCAACTGAGTCTGAATGTCCTCTTTCTTCAGCTATACATGCTCTCTATGAACCTAATTAATATTTTAATCCTAACTTTAAAAAGAATTATGTTCTTGTGACCAAAATCATTTAGTCTTATCTTTATTTATATGAAAATGCAATGGAACATGCTACAAGATCGCCAAAAGTGCCAGCACATACAAACCTGTTTTTATAGTAAAGCTCAGGAAATCATGATGCTATATTTCGAAGAGTGTACTACTTGGGTGGAGCTAAAGGACGCCCTTATCAAAAAATTTGGCAGTAATACCTCCCTTTCTAACTGTAAACAGGCATTTATGCGGATTTGCCCTAAATGTGGGGAAACCAATAGTGAATTTGTTGGGCGTCTTCATCATGAAGCACAGGACCTTACATCCTGCAACCAGGTTAATTTGGATGACGCCATTGCTTCCATCCTTCCACGTTCCAACACAGTACAGCGCTCATAATAAACTTCCAAAATGCAAAGGACTGTTCAGGTCAATTATTAATATTGAGGAATCTATCATGAAGTTACCTGAGCTGGAGGTTTGTCAAGGCACTAACAAGGGGAACTGGCCTCATTTTCATGCTATCAAGTGTGTTTGAAATCTGGAAGAATGGAATATAATCCACTGAAAGGTTGTACAGGAGTTAACACCCATTGATACAACGGGAGAGCAATATGATAATCATCATCCCTCAGAAAATATAATTAACTAGTTACATGGAGACCAAGAGCTCTGAGAAACCAAAATCTTAATTATTTAAATGAATCCTACTGCTATTCAAACCTCAGAATCTTAAACTTCATAATCATTCTATGGCCACTAACTAAAAAACTCCCTGTCATCTTCCTTCATTTTCCCTTTTTGCTCATCTCTTCATCCACTTTCCGGCCCATCCGCTCAGCTACTCAGCTTCTCCAAATTCCATTGTACTTTTATCATCATTGGAGATTCTGGAGAAATTCCCATATTTCAGATGAGGTCAGATCACTTAGCGTTGACCCATCTCAATTGTATAAAATAATTAAATACTCTAAACTCGATTTTAGTGGATAAGTAATGATCCACCATAATCTTTTAGGCTTTTTGTACAGTCATACAAAATTCTTTGACATTACCCCCTTGACTGGATAATAAATTCATGGACCAGCTTCATCTAACATTTTTCTTGATGTTTTTTATTCACAAATACAACTGAACCCCCAAGCCCCAGCGGATTTCCTTAGGGTATGGTATAACAGAGTTGTGAGCAATCCATGGCCAAATTCCACTACCCGAGTTCCCAATTACTCTTAAAGATGTGGAGGCGCTGGAGGTAGATGCTGCGACTGTCTTGGCTCAGGAGGAGCTCCTACCCAAGTTTGTTGGCCATTTGACGTCCTTGCTCACCCCTTTTGGTGATCTTGTGGTGAAGTTGCGCTGGGGTGGAGAGCAGAGCAGATGCCCTTTGTTTGACAAAGTGGCGTGACTCCTGGCGGATGGCTTCAGCCGTCTAGCATTTCCACCTATTACTGAGCCTCATCCAGAGGGACTGTCAGTCCACTGGAAGTTAGGCTTCATGCGATGGGTGTTAATTATATGATCAGGGTATTTCTCCTTCACTCCAAACCACTCCCTCTCATTGGGGGTGAAATTCTAGAACAACCATCTGAACCTCATGCATTTTTGGGTTTCTGCTGCATTTATAGCTTTGGACGCCAATGTCCCAGCCTGGTACCTCCCAATATAGTGCTCCTTGGGTTCATGTTTTCTTTTCCCTAGCGGGTGAGTTGGGTTCAGCAATGGAATGCCATCAGGCGGCATATTCTGCATCTGCTCCCTTTTTACACGCCTATCTAAGCCTGGAAAATTTCCTAGTGGATTGTCTGATGCTTGGCGCATCCTTTTCCCCTAGAGCTGGAACCCAACTCCTCATTTGCTGCTTGCTAAATCTATCAATCCTTGGTTGCATACTTCTTGTTATCCTGAGACCACCAGTGGATGTGGTTGTGGGCCTTTCTCCTGGTGTCTCAGGAGTGCATTCATTTCAATCACTTGGTTGCCTTGCCGCCTCCCTGACTCTTACTCTGGAAGTTTACCCAACCTCCTCTAGCAGATTATACAAGTATTCCCCCTTCCTCTGGCGTTTCATCTCTCATTCTGATACACTTTCCCTTCCTCTGTTGACACGGCCACCTCCTCCTCCACCAACCCCATCAGAGCCCAGCGAGTCTAAACCACCTGCAAGATGGCGGAAATAAAAAGAAGTGTGTGTCCGGTGCTCAAAGAGCAAGGCCATCTGAAAGAATCAGAAGCGTTAAAGTCAATTGTAAGGTAACCCTGAATAGTGGATGATCTATTTGCACTACCTTATATTAAAGTGCCTTACTACCCAGAGTATTTATTTACATATCTTTATTTTACTTTAAATTATTTACTCATTATTATTGTATTTATTTTACTTAAATTATTCTATTTTATTATTTTATTGCATTATTTATTTCATTACATAATTTTCTCTATTGGTTATATGCTCAAAGGAACATAGCATGCACTTGGTTGATAATCTGACTACTCACTGGGTCCTTGATTGTGTAAGCGTCAGCACCCATTTTTTTCTATTATCTCAAAGGGTCTGGTCCATATGCTAGCTAACTTATTTCGTCATCCAAAAACATGCTGTTCATGAAAAAGAGCACTCTCTCCTATCACAAATCTCGGAAGTCTGATATGCCATAGTTTATTGGAAGCATGATCTTTTGATCTTCTTAGCTATGTTGGTTGATTACGCTTCAGTCTGGAGCTTAATTATCATAGACATTAAAGTCATCAAATAGCGTTGTAGATATATTTCGCCAGTATCCTCTACACGGGAATGATTAGTGCAGGCAGGGCTGGATGCCTTCCATAAAGCAGCTGGAAAGGACTCTTTCTATTTGTAGAGTGAGAACTAATGTTATAGGTGAAGATGGTGGTGGAGAGGAGGGTACTCCATTATGGTAGTCTATCTGTCATCAGCTTCCTGAGTATATTCATCAGTGTTACATTAACCCAATCGACCATTTCATTAGACTCATGATGGTATGGGGTTGTTAGAACCCGCGGATGGCCATTAATATTATTCAATTTAGGGAGAATATATGATGTGAAGTTGGTACTGTTGTCAGTAAGTATGAATTGCGGGCAGCCCTGCTGTTGAATTATGCACTCCAATATGATCTTGGCAATGGTGACCGCCCCTAAATATCTGATTACACGTTCCTATACCCACCTTGTCAAATGCTCTATTGCTACCAGGATGTACTTGGGGCGATTTGCGCCCATTAGCAAGGGTCTAATGACATTAATGGATATCGTGTGCCAAGAAAAATGGGGTTTTACCAGCTGATAGGAAATCTTCTGGTAAAAGGGCTTTTCTACATGGCATTAGTGACAACTGAAGATAGTCTAAAGAACGTCAAAGTGCATGCTCTCCCAAAAATAGTGCAGTCACAAGAGCTCCAGCATTTTGTGTACCCTTCCATGACCTACTGCCTTGTGAGTGATCAACTTAATGTTTGATTGCGCAGAGGGTTTCATGAAACTCAGCGTAACCCTACCAATATTTTCGTATAGCTCACATCTTTCAATAAAGTACCAGCCCTCATTCTGTCCAATGTTGACTAGCTTGAGGTGGTTCATCAGCATAATTACCGTTGATCTTCTTTTCATACACCAAATCACCCAGATACACCATTATAGCAATTGACAGTAGCCAGTTTAGACAGTTGGAATTCTGATGCTTTGCACTAGGGTGGTAATTATTTTGAAATCATAAGTTGAAATTTGAAAGCCCACCATGAGAGCTGTCCTTAAAGCTCTCAGAGATTCTGTAACTAGCGTAAGGAAGCGTAGTCAGTTATGACCTTAGCTTAACTCCATGAAAGTACAATTAAAACTGCAAATAAACATAGATAGCAGTGAGACGCTCCTGCTCAGTTATGGTGTAATTTTGCTTGTGGCAGTTCTATATTGATTCCAGTAAGTAACAGGGTGCTCCACCTCCTCGTCATCCCACTGCAATAATAACCCCAATGGTGCAAAGAAAGGCATCCATCTTTATGATGAACCCATTCCAAAGTTCAGATACTGTAGGACTGGGGCGCTGATTAATGCCATCTGGAGGGTTTCAAAAGAGCTCTGACGCTGTTCCATCAATTCAAACATAGCATCCTTTCTCAGCAGCTCAAAAAGAGGGCCACAATACAACTAAAATTTGGAAAAAAGCATAAGTAGTTACAACCATACCCAAAAACCTGAATATACCGCTTGGTACAGGGTCAGGCCATCTTCCAGACTGCTTCTACCTTAACTGGTTGCGGCTTAAGTCCCCTAAAGTACACCACATACCCAAGATACTCCAGTTGCTCTTTTAAGAAGTGACATCTAAAAGGCTTAATTATGTTGGCCTCTGCAAGCTGGCGGAATACCTCTTCAAATGATCCAGATGCTCTAAAATCTGCGAAAAAGCATAGTAATTAAGATATATGAGGACACATGACAGCTTTAGATCCCCAGAATAGTGTCCATAGCCCATTGGAACATAGCGAGGGCGTTACATAGCATTTGCAGCTTGTGAGTGGGCTGGTTTAGCCCCTTGGAGGTGATCATGGCACAAATTTATTGTTCTGCCACAGGCAACTCAATTTATAGTAACCAAATATCAGGTCTATGGCTGAAGAATAGCAAGCTCCGCTTAATTGATCAAAGGCATCATCAATTTGAGGCATCAGGTATAAACTCTTCTTAATGGTGCTGTTTAGTTTCTGGTAGTCAATTAATACCTATTAGTGCTATCCTTTTTCTTAACAATTAACACTGGTGAAGCCCAAAGTCTCTTTGAAAGCTCCATAATACCCTGATCCAAAAGTTTACATATTTTAATAAGAAACTACCTCCTCCATAGCCCTTGAGAAGTGGATCAGCTGGGCCCAAATAGAAAGGTGGTCCCATGTGTCCATCTAAGAACAACTCCATGAGTGCATCTCAAATCGTGGTTGTTGGATGCAAAAATATCCCCAATATTTTTTAGATAAATCCAGGACTCAGTCTTTCTGCTATTCCAAAAATTCGCTAAAATTTCTTGCAGAACCACTGTCATTATGCCAGTTGGATTTGCAGTGGGAAGACCAAACATGTCCATTGAACCAAAACTCGTGAACCTGAAAGACATCATTGACAAGAGACAAATGCAAGTATGCACACCTGGTGTTGGTGAACCTTCATGGACCTTTCTGAAGGTTGGCTAACAAAACTTTGACCTCCCCAAGTCCAGTTAATATGATTATGGGGCTACGTGGGGCTCATGCAAGACTGCTGATAGGGGCTCAAAACCTCCCCATAAAGCCCTTTGGGTATATCAATTTCTAACCCTGTCCCCACGATAACTTGGTGGCCAGAAGGAATTGTTACAGTGGCCTCAGATCAGAGTAACAACCCATGATACTCAGTAATTGATGAGGAAAGCCCTAGTTTTATTATTGGAATGCTGGTAGTGGATGGGGATTATGCCATCACTGTACACAAAATTAACTTGCCCAGCATGGGTGGAATCCTTTGGCACCCCAATCTAGGTGAAGCAAGCTAGGATCCGCTGACCCAGGATCCTGAATGACTCCTCTGCCATATCAACTACCGCACCAGATTGTCGCATTTAGGCTGCTCCTATACGCATGTCATAGTTATAGTTTGACAACACACTTGCTAGTGTGGAGACAGAAATTAACCCAAACTGCATTGGTTGCGCAATATACGCCACTTCTGAAACAGTGCATCCCGCCCCATCAGTCCCACACACCATCTGGTGCTCTACGCCGGGTTTCAGTGATACTTAGCTACCAACTTGGTTGAGACTATATTAATCAGTGCGCCAGTGTCTATAATCTCATGAACTTTGATTCTGCAACAAAAATAATCACAATATGTGCACTCCAAATAAGAAGAACTTTGGCAATTTAATACATAAATATTATTGGAATCGTTTTTCTCAATGAACTGCATAATGTCTACTCTGACCTAGAAATTTCCTTAATATGTGCTTCTACCAGGATAGCAACGTTCACCCCTTTCAGTGATGGCACATCAGAGGAGGGTTGGGGTTTGTCAGATGAGACTTGCTCCAAAATCTGAAAGGCATAGGGCTTGGCCTCTCTCGAGGGCCCTCCTCCATACCAACTTCTTTGTCCTATGAGAAGGTTAGCACGTGTACGTTGTAAGCAGGATGTTGATATAGCAACACATCCGTGATGGTACAGGGTCCAGTAGAAAGCATCTTATTGTGTTCAGATGGGACAATTGAAATTGAACCAGAAGATTTAGAGGGTCCCGTCTTACTCCACTTGCTCTTTTCCCTTATCATACAGGTCCAGCTGTACAACGGGGACTTTCCAGTTAGTGGTACAGTTTAATGCAATATGTCCAAGGCGACCACATGCATAATAGGTCACTTTGAAGTCATCCCATCTCTGAGTACTATTAAAAAGCTTAGGCTGAGGTTTGGGTAAAGAATTATAATTTGACTGAGGGTTATAAGACGACCAAGGGCGCCCCAAAAATTATAGGATGGCCAAAGATTAACCAGAAGATTAAAGGTTGGCCGTTGCGGGCTGCTAAAAGAAAGAGGACCATCAGCGGCCATTGAAGGCTTCTGCTCCAAATTTAGTGGACTGAACATGGCGACTAGTTGGTGCAAGTAATTTACAGTTTTAAGTAAAGGGATATACCTTGAAGAGCCAGAGCCATCGTGTTGAAAAGATCATGATGTGGTTTCACCGCCGTGGTCATTACAATTCCAACATTAGCCTCAGATAACGTTCCTGCCCCTACTAAGATGTGAGCTTTTGAAGTAAGCTGATCAGCAAACTTCATCAGGGTTTTGTTCCGCTGAAATACAATGGTCAGAAAGTTGGCCTTCCATTTATCCCTTTTCTCTACCCCCCAAACAAGTGCACCACCATCTCCTTGACTTGCAGATAGGTGGCTGAGCTAACCTTCAGGTAGCATGTAACATGGTCGGCACTTTTGACATCTAAGATGGAGATCAATAACTTTGCCTTATGGCAGTCCAAAGCTCCTTCCACAGTGAATTCAAACCATTTGAAGAACCCATGCATGTTCCCATCATGATTGAATTAGGGCAATTTATCGATGCAAACACCCTCATCCCAATCAAAGCTACAAGCTCTTGGGGAGAACTGAGGCACTTCCTGTTGGACATAACTTGACCCACAATGAGAGGAGGACTCAGAAGGAAGAGTGGAACTCAGATTGTCCACTGGATTGGGTGCGGCCTGATCTTTACCAGCTGGCAACACCTTGAACATGTGAGGAACTCCTTCTGGCAATGCATAATCATCCCTGGAGTGACCAGTATGGGAAAAGACTCTTATTGGCTGCTTAGTCAGCAAAGAGCACCCCTGAAATCCCCTCAGCTCCTCCCTTATTACAGCACAACTTTTCTTGGCTGTTGTCTCTTTTTTGGTTTCTAGGTCCTCAGCAGTGACTTCAGAAGGAAGGTTCATCATCCAATTATTGATTAACACAATGCAGTAATCTGACTGTGCTGCTGAGGAGGTATGCTAGTAACTTGTTCTGCAGTCAAGGTTATGAAGTTGCCTAGATAATGCTGAAATTTAATCCTAAGACTCTACGCTTACATCATAGCTTGTTATTAGTTCAGCACAAGGTGTACATAAAAAGTTTAATTTTGGCATACTTCAGCAACTCCATAGATGAAGATAGTTTACCATACATTGATGAATCCCCCCCTTGGGTTGAGACCATCTAGTACTAAAAAAAGATAGTTTACCATCAGCTTTGGATGGATCTGCCATAGTACAGACAGATGAACAGGCTTAGGAGATTAAATCAGTGGGCTCCCTATAATGAGCACCACTGTGGAATCTGACATAATGAATTACAATTGTCAGGCGAACAGCAAGTAAGAATTAGACTGGCCTGCCAGCCCAGATGCCAGAGCATCCAAGTGGCAAACCAGAATGCCAGAGGCACTGCTGCTGGTATGCGGATATGGAACTGGAAGAGAGCTTAATTCTCAACAGATAAAAATGGGATTTCAGAAAAAGTTGTTTTTATTGGAAATTTAAGGAAGGAGAATTGACCAAAAATTTTCTCAGTGTGATGCGCCTGATTAAATAGTCGTCAATTTTGAGGGAAAACAATCCAGGATCAGGTTCTGCAAGTTTGACCTAAGCGGCTAATTATTTGGGAAATGGGTGGGTTAGTTCCCTGGGAACTGACATCGCAAAATTTGGTGGCAGGCCAAGTTGTGGTTGGTTTGACCTAAGCGGTGAACTATTTAGGAATGGGTGGGTTAGTTCCCTGGGGACCAACATTGCAAAATTTGGCGGCGGGCTGAGTTGCAGTCAGTTTGACCTAAGCGGTGAACTATTTAGAATTGGATGGGTTGGTTCCCTGGGGACTGACATCGCTAAATTTGGTGGCAGGCCAAGTTGCAGTTGGTGGCATTGCATCAGGAGCAATGCCCGATTTGCTGGCAGGAATCTTCCCATTGGGGGTGATGCCTGACAAATTTGGGAGGGGGGGATTTTTTTGATCATTGTGTAAACCAGATTGCAACTGTCAGGCATTCCGGCCAATAGCTCAGTCTTCATACCTTTTTGACCATTTGAAATCTGAGTATTGGGCTGATTGCCGCTAAAATTGGTTGTGATTGATTCCATTTTGGCGATCTCGGCACAGATTTTACTGATTTTCTCATAACAGTTCTGCCAAGGAGAGTGCGGGTACCAGAAGCGGGATCTGAAGCAGAAGGGCTATTATCCAGCGCTAATCTACCACATGAGCGAGATCGCCCTGAGTAACGAGGGGTATGGTCATCCTCTTTGGTACCTTCTTGATTGGGAATGGAAAGATGGCCCAATAGACGCCCAGAGGATGTTCACCAGGACTTACAAAAATCCGCTGAAAGAGTGTACATGAGTTAACACCCACTGATACAATGAGAGAGCGTTAAGATGATGAAGGCTTTCCCGAAGAAAATATAATAAACTCATAAAATGGAGACCAAGAGCTCTGGGAACCACAATCTTTATTTAATTGGTAGAATCCTACTACCATTCAACTTTCAGAATCTTAGCCTGCTAAATGCTATACAGCTGCTAACTAAACAACTCACTGTCTTCTTCCTTTGTTTTCCATCTTTATGCTCATCTCTTCAGCAACTTTCAAGACATCCAATCAGCTACTCAGCTTCTTCAATTACCATTGTTATTCTCATCATTGGAGGTTCTGGCAGAATACTCATATTTTAGCCAAGGCCAGATTGCTTAGCGTTGACCCATTTCAAATGTAAAAAATTATTAAATACTCTAAAGTTGTTTTCAGCGGATAACCAATGATCCACAATCAATAATTTAGGCTCATCACTCAGACATATCAAATTTCTCAATCAGGTAATTCTAAAGATCTAAACTCTAACGCAACCCTTGCTCTTATTGTAGAATTTTTGGTCATCAGGAGGATTCCTGTTGGAAGAAAAAGGCCAAGGAGGCAAAAATTGAAATAGCTTATGGTGTGAGTCACCCTCTGCTGACGACCCAGCACCTTATCTCACATCTACTGCTGCTTTCCTCTATGAATGTTAGGTCATACCCACAATTGACAAAATGGATTACCAGACTTGTTACTTTCAAATAAAGGTTTAAATTCCTCCTACTCTGCTCCTTCTGGACCGCTTCTGCCAGAAAATTCTTTTTATTCCATCCCCCATTTTGGCACTAAGGTTACCATGTTGAAGTAGTTATCCATAAGGTGATAACTTTGTCCATAGTTGATACTGGATCACCAATTAATGTCATTTATTATTGATTGGTGTAAATGGATAAAAAGCATGCCGGATCAAAACCACAAGCTGGATTATGAGACTGAAGACCTCAGTGGACCCGATCTTTGGGTACTTACTCCTCCATGACACTCCAGTTTGATTTAATGGTTGTGTCAGCCCCTACAGTTGTGCTAGAGATTGATAGTTACAACTTCTCATAAGCACGCAATTGCTTTTGAATTTTATAACAAAATTAGTCATAAGAATCTGTACCTTTCTATTCTAGGATATCACATCCCTCTAGTTGTTAAAGACGCCTCTAAATAGAAAATAAGAAGGAAAACTAGGAGTTATTTATTGGAGCAATGAGCTTTGTTGAGTGGCTAGAGTATCACATAGTCGGGCCAAAAACCAAACTTGCCTCTTACAGTACTGAGGCTCAAGAGGGGATGCGTTTATACTTGAACAATTGATTAATCATACACCTAAAATCTCAAATACTGGTGGAGATGGGGATCCAATCTACCATTGCATTGGACCATTTGTTGTAAATTTGTGAAGACTCTAATATGGCCATCTGCGAGCCTTTTACCTGCCGTGGCTTCTATATCCTGCTTATCAGGGGCTCCTAACCATTTTGGCTGCTAAATCACTAATAGCCCTGTACAAAGTTCTTAAAACCAACCTGTTTCATACGTTCAGACTTTACCTACTAATCAAGTTATTTCATTAATGGGTGCAGAGATCTATGCAATTTAGGGATTGACGTGGAAACTACAATCACTTGTGTAGATTTAAAGATAGGTGACACCCACACCTCTGAGCTGCAGCTTCAATCAGATGCTTTTATTGAAGAATTCACTGACATATTCTTGAAAGGTTCAAACGACTTTGTAATGATGAAAGGTGTGCAGCATAAAGTGATTACAGGTGACTTTCCTCTAATCCGTGTTCAACCTACTTGAAAACCAAGGTTGAAGAAGCCCAGGTGATGAAGGAACTAAAACAGCTCCTGGACACTGTATTGATCAAGCCCTCGCAAAATCAGTGGTCCTCACCTTTGTTCCTTATATGGAAGAAGGATGAGGGACATAAGGTAATAATGGATTACTGGCAGTTGAATGCACTTAATCAAAAAGACAGTTATCCGCTACCATGAATTAAAGATTTTTTACGTCTCTTGGCTGTTTTACAATTCATATCTGTAATGGATCTTGCTATTGGTTAATGGCATATTAATTTTACACTGGAAGATAGGGAGAAGTGTGCTCTTATATCAAGTGAGGGGTTACTCAGATCTACAAAAATGCCTCAAGGCCTATAAAACGCCCCAGACACTTTCCAAAAGGTGATGGATGGCCTATTAGGGGACTTGAAGATGTCATGTGTGTCAGTTTACCTTGATGATGTGACCATGTTCTCTCACAGCTTTGATCGCTACCTCTCTCACTTAAAGGAAGTGTTTAAATGACTCTGCTCTGCTCTGTTTTTTTTGAAGCTGAAGCCAGCCAAATGTTGGTTTTTCCAAACTGACATGGAGTTCCTTGGGCTTAAAGTTACCTGGGAAGGGAACTTTCCATTGCCAGACAAAGTGGTCATGATGAGAGGATGACCCAACCATCCAGCTTTTGTGATATTTAGGTCTTCCTTAGGATATTCGGCTATTATTGAAATTTATCCCCCATTTGCTGAGCTTGCCAAAACGCTGACATATCTGCTCTATAAGAAGGTTCCATTCCAATAGGAAACAACTCAACGACAAGCGTTTGATGTCCCAAGAAAACTCTAATGACCTCTCCTGTATTAACACCCTGATTTTGATAAACTGTTTATCCTTTTTACTGAAACCAGCGATGTGGCTGTTAGAACCATTCTGGCACAACTTGATGAAAATCAAGTTGACCATCCTAGAGCACATTTCAGTAAAGGTTTGACTCATAAGTAGAAAAATTACAGTGTTACTGAGCGTGAATGCATAGCTGTCTTGCTTGCCATTAACATTTTCATCCTTTCCTATATGGAATCCTTTTTCAGTCGTTACAGACTATTCCTACCTGTAGTAGCTACAAAAAATGAAGGATCCAGATAGACGGTTGTCACACTTGGCACTTAAACTCCATAGTTATGCTTTTTAATTGGTCATTGCACCGAAATGATACATCAAAATGCTAAGGATTATCATGACTACCCATATTGACTCTCTACACCTCTGAGTAAGATCAATTTACAAACTTATTGGTAAACCTGAGAGATGGATCCAATAGTCTCCTGAGGTTCAGCAAAAGTTAAAAAAGATGACTGAGCAGACCCAGATTGAAGATGGTTTATTGTATAAACAGGTTATAACCTCCTGGTTGTCTTATGTCATCCATCAGATAGAACAAAAACTGTCCTGGAGGGCTACTAGACTGTATGCCATGGCGATGTAAGGGGAACATACCAGTGGATGCAATAGTGATACTGGGTAGGGATGATGATTCAATACGAGATGTCGTCAATTCTTGTCTTATCTGTGCTAGCAAGAAACCTCTTATTCTGAAATATTAACACCAGGTCATGGGTCCTACCACCCCGTTCGCTACTGTCAGTAATGATTTTGTTGGTCCACTACCTACAGTGATGTACGGATATTGGTATATCATAATAGCGGCCAATAAATTCCCCAAGTGGGTTGAGACCATCTCATTTGCCTCACTTACTCCTAAAGTAACCGCTACTTTTTTACTTAAACAGGTTTTCACCCGCTGTAATAGACTGAAGTTATTGTTATCTGATAATGTCACCAACTTCAAATCTCAAGTAAAAGTTGACCTTAATTTGTTGATGGGCACTTATCCCTCTTATTGCCCCATATCATTCCACTACTAATGGGGCAGTGAAATGGGCGAATAGAACTCTAATTGCCATCCTCCACAGGATGGCCCAATCTTACCCATCTCAGTGGAATAAAAACTTCTAGTGGCTCTATTGGCATACAACGTGAGTTACCATCATGTTAATAAGATGTCAACTTTCTGAGATCTATATGGGAAAGAGCCAGTCTTGCCCTTGAGTGTTCAACCCATACTAGAAACCCCCACACCAGAAAAAGCCAAGCTAGCAATGTGAAGGCTGGTAGATGAAGTATTTCAATTACAAGCTTTAGCTGCCAAGTCATTAAGGACTATCAGTAAATAAGAGGCGTATTGAAGCAAAGACCAGAAACCAGTTATGCCCAAGTATCAGATAGTTGATATGGTCTTTATCTACCACCTTTGGCTAGGGGGTCAGGTTCACAAACCTGATACGCCATGTTCAGACCATATCAATTGATTTACTTTAAGGACCAGAGTACTCAATCGCCTTCATCAAATTAAGATCCTTTGTAGATTGAGTCCACGCTAGATTTCTTCAAAGCTATGTCACTCTGCCGGCAAGATCTTGAGAGGGGCATTGTTAGGAATGAGGGGATTTGCACTAGTTCAAATGAACTTCTTAAACCAAATAATCTGCAACCTGATCAATGGAGTCAAACTTTCGTGGAAGCTACATACTTCCCAATGAATGATGAACTCCAAGGCGAGCAACTGACAGCTTAAATCCCTCCCAAATCTGCAAGATTAGCTTCTGAAGATCTTGCCATTCAAGGGCCATCTTAATCTACCATTTCAATCAGGAAAGATCATGTCAATTGGAATCATCCACATTCCATCACATCATTCCAAAAATTGATGTACCCAAATCTGTCTTGAACTTCCATCTAAGCTATACATTTCCCTGTATTATACCTAATATAAGAACTTTTTTCTCAAGCGTTGATTTTTGCATGTTTTTTATAGTGATATTATCTGCCTTTTAGTAGAGATTTGTTTTGACAAAAATTACTTTTTCATCAAGAGGTTTGCCCTAATGATAGGTATTAACTAGGAGATATCGCTGAAGCTATAGCAACTAATAATTACATAGCTCAAAAAGTCTTGGCCTTAGAATATAATTAAGATCTATGTATAAACCAAAAATAGAAGTGATAGCTTGAAAAAAAGCAATCAAAAGATTTGCAAAAAATTACAATGTGCTAAAACTTTATGGATGAAAACTTTAGTAAAATTTGGATGAGAGTATTAATCTTTAGTTAAATGGGTTTTAGAATATTCTTTACTAACAGAATTATGACTGAGTTTAATCATGGGTACCTGAAATTATACATTAACCCTTAAAAGTTAAAAGGTAAGTTGAAATATCTAAATTAAGATAACCAGAAGAGAAATAAGCCTTATACAAGTTTAATTTTGGTTAAACCCTGCTCTCATAACCCTTATTAAACTTTTCCTATGTTCTAGCTTGAAGCAAATATGTCAGTAGTAATATGGGCTTCATATTTTGATGTAAACCATCAGGAGCTGATCTTTTGCTTAAGGAATAAGAAGATAAAATCATATCGCACTAACCAGAATTACAAATCCTGAATGCATCAAAAGCCCAGCCCACTTCCCAAAGGAAAAACTATGACCAATTTCTACTATTAAAACAATTGACCATAACCCCAATATAGCATCACTAATAAATCTGATATAATATTTCTCCAATTATCTCATATTACTTATACCATAATAAGAAAAGTAGTAATATAATAAAGACCTACTATAATAAGATCTTGCCAAATCATAGATGGAATACTATATAGCTCAAGTATAAAATTATTGCCTATTGTTCTATAGAAACTTTCCCAGTGAAGAGACTTATACATGAATCAATTGATCCCCTTTTAGTCCACCTCCTGAGCCATGAACTAAAGCATTTTAAGTTTAAAAATTTTTAGCATTTGCTTAATAAGTATGAAAACTATATAAAAGATATTAATCTAGATTATATTTTAAGCTGAAATATATCAGTTAAATTTTATAAAGAGAAGCAGCAGATTGATTTGATATTGTACAAACATCCAACATCCAGCACCTAACTATTAAAGCAGCAAACAAGACAATTTAACTATTCAGGTTTTGATATTGCATCACACATGATATACCTTAGACTCAAAGTATATGACACTATTAAGTTTATCAATATATTAAAGGACTAAAAGCATGCCACTACTGTATTACAACCCAATTATCCTTATAAAAGCATAAAAGAAAGTCATTTGATATTTCAATATTACTGCAATAGACTAGTTTATATGAACCTTATTTAGTTTGTTACAACATTTAGTTATAAATTATTTACTCAATGATGTCAACACTGCAATTGTTTACTATTTTCTTATGTACATACTTATGTTTGAGTATAGGCAGAATATACCTATCTATTTGTATCTTGCTAATGCACTAATATAGTAAATTATTTTTTGAGAGTAGAATGCTGAATCTACCAGTCAAGCCTACAAATCCTAGCACATTGGAAAACTAAACCAATTACCTTAGAATTTAACCTCTCTTTTGTTTAATAGCTAAAGGCAGTGGGACCTAGTACTCTACAGTATAATGATACAATTATAAGAAAACAGTACACTTTGTTGGGATTTAAGAAATTATGATGCCTCTGTCAATGATTATATATCTACTGCATGCCATAATCACAATAGGTCTAAAGAGAAGTTACTTTTAAAGACTTTTATAAACTTGTATTATAATAAACATGACTTAAATTAGAGCGGAAGACTAATAAAACCACTCATATGAATTTATGAAACAAACCTTTTAATTTACAGATTTGCTAAGTGAAAGAATTATAATAAATGAACCAGAACACAATAAAACACCCCACTAAAGTATATAAAATTAGAGAATTAGGCTTTTAAAACATAAAATTAATGAACTAAAAAACAGAGTATAAACATCAGTGTCAGATATAAGTGTATCAGACATGATGGGAAGAATATCAGCTATTTGAATCCCACAAGAGTATAACAACCTAGGCATGAAAAGGGGTTAAGGAAATTTTTCAATAAACCATATATGGAAAAATTGACAGTTAGCAAGGCTCAACTTGACACTAAGAAATCTCCATCAGACCAACTTGAGCTCAGAATACTAAAGTGAAATCCTGATTAGACAAATCAAAGAACTATAAAAATGTCAAAGTAATTACTTTTATCAGGTGACTCTTGAGGCATTAAACTAAGATGCACCCACAAAAGGGTAAGAAGTAAGAATCTTCCTGATGATTGACCTTAGTGATACTAAGTCTTATCTGATTTGGTTCATTAAAAATACTTTTTATACCTATTGAAAAATATATTACAAAAGGCATTATTCATTCTGGAAGCGTCACCTGACTCTGAGCCGTACATCCAGATCTCCCCTCTCATAAATTTTTATTAATCTTTTTCCTTATGTGGTTTATATTGTTACATATAATGCATAAAAACCCTTATCACATAATAAAATAAAGTTACAGAAAATTAATATATATCTCTTTTTGGTACTTAACTTCAATAAGTCCTTTTGCCAATCTTACCATAGGATGGATATTCTAGTTAATGGGACCTAAGCATGACTTGGCCCCCCCAAAAATAAAATCCTTGTTTTGAGTCATAGACTGCTACAAGTATTGACTGTTGCGCTTATTATGCACAGCACCATTGAGCCACAAAAATGGAAGACCAACAAGCCCTAAGACATAATCATAGCATACCTCTCCTATTTAAAGTAAGGTAGCTTAATATGGCAAAATTACAAAGTAAGATCCATGGCTGAAGAATATCTTGCGCCACCCAAGCAGTATAGAGCATCAACAATGCATGGCAAAGGATAATAATCCCTTTTTGTAATACCATTACGCTTCAATAGTCTATTTCTACTTGGTTAGATCCATCCTTCTATTTATAAACAAACATAGGGTGGCCCAATTCCTCTTAGAAGGCGCTAACATCACCTGTTTCTTAAGATGATTAATACCCTTATATATAATTTCATTTGCTACCTTCAAGAGTCTAATAGAATGAAGGCAAGTTGGCAAAAGATTTCCAGTATTATGGTGTAACACTTGTATGAACAACTTAAAACAAAATATTGTTACCAAATATAGTACTATATATATTTTATTCAAAAAGAGCCAAGTCTTGGTCCTTATCCTTCTACATAAAACCTGTGAGGCTTTCTCGAGGTATCAGAGAACAAACAGATTGGTTGGTATCACCTCTAAAACCTAGTTCATCAAAGTGACCAAAATCATTAATATTCTGGACTTCTTTGACTGGTAACAGATGCGCAAATGTGACAATCTAATGACACTATATATGAATAGGGTACACATACAGATTAGCTAGCAGTACCTGAATTTCGCCATGGTTGGGAAGGATAATCTCAGGTGCGGCATCAGGTTCTTAATTGAAATGATAAAGCGGTGTATATATTTTCCCATATAAACCTCAAAAAATTTAAAAAAATTTCTGTTCTCACAATAAGTTATTGATTCACAATTTGGTGAAGCTACAATTAGTACGTAGCAGAATACTCTTAGATTCTGCAATCTAAATTAGTAACTGATGGGTATGGCCGTTCTGCCACTGATAACCAATTGGCACTATGTTATCATTGTATGAGAAATTACAATTCCTTGATTTTGAGGCGTGAGGCTTTTTTTCCAATTGTAAAAAGCAAAAGAGTGTATCCAGGTGATTCTAAAGCATTCCCTTTAAATTTGGATTTGATTCCATGAACCCTCATATATGAAGTTTTAGTAAGAAAGCCGTAGTTTTTATTTGGAAAAACAATGGTCAGAGCAGAGGATTTTCCATGGAGCCAAACCACAGCAGCAAAGCACTGTAGGCTCCTTTGGAGGTGTTGGTCTGGGGCCTGAGATACCATAGATTTTCCAATGATTAATGTCTGTGACGAGGCATAGTTTCTTTACAAGATTATTGGACACAATGTTAACTAATGTCCCACTTTTAACAATTGATCTAACTTTGAGCTTATTTACTTTATTACCAATTTAGTGTATACAAAGAAAAAATCATCCAAATATTTATTTCAAGGAAATCCAAAGTGTCTGTTTGACCTAGATGACTCTAAATCTCTTTTCCTAGTTGAGGGCTGGATTCCCAAACTCTCTGTGGTTATAGCCACATGGACCCCATCCAACATGAGGATATTTCCAGGGGCAACTAAAGCTTGTGAGTTCTAAGTATGATACAAAAAGATTCAGTAAAACTTTCTTTTCTAACTCAGACTTGCAGTTGTGGAGCTCTTCCCCTTTGTGAGGGAAGCTTCAACTTTAAGTCCCTAATTCACCTCTTATTTTAATGCTCGTCTATCTATATTTACATGAAAGCTTATGGCTTTATGCTTTTTCAGGACAAAGGACTAAAATTATAATAACTTTAGCAACTATTCTGTTGATTTATGCTATTTGGTCCAGAGTCCAAAAATTGTTATTAGCTTGAAATTGTTTAGCATTGACCAATCCCCATGTACCACATTAAAACTTCATTTGAAATGCTCAAGAGAAATCACCTTAACAACCCTGGTCTGACAGCTTAGGCAATTTCTCCTATTATCGCCTAGTCTCTATTTTCCTTCACCCTACTAAAGGGTTAGGATGAAATCCAATACAAAACCTTTTTCACTTTCAGGTTGTTTTTTCCTAGTTAAAACTAACTAGAAATATTTGCCTGCCTGATAGCAGTATTCTTTGCATTGGTACAACTCTAGCTGCCAAGTGATGTGCCCTAGTTCAGCTAAGCTGCCAAGTGACTGCCCTAGAAAGAGAAAGTCCCTTAGGAGTTTTCTGGTGCTATTAACGCCTAATAAGCGTGTAGCCTTAGAAGGCCTTAGCCTTTAAATATTTAATAAAAAAACTTAAAACTGGTGCTCCCTGCCAGGCCCCTTGTAAGGCTACCTGGTGAAGTCATACCTTCACATAGTAAAACCAGCGATAAAATGAGTGTGCACTAAAGGGTCCACTCCATCAGTCAAAATTTAGCATTCTTTAATTCAATTGATAAGGCCCAGTCTAATGAAGACCTGTTAGATGAAGTGTCCTACCATCTTTACCAGTTCCCACTCTGCGTGTTATACTTTATTAAGTTAGGGATACATTTATTAACTGGACTTCTGCCTACCAGAAGGTTGAACAAGATATTCTTGAAATAATATATCAAGCTGACAAAGAAGCCCCCAAATTAGGCCGTGGCGCTAAAGCCCCACTTTCCCATCTTAAAATTGTTGTGGCAATTTCCCATTGTAATAAGCAAAAAAAATAATTTCAAAGAGGGAAGAAAAAATCTACTTCTATTTCCAAAAAATTAAATTAGTTTGATTGAACCAAGTGCCTCAGCGCCATCTCCGGTTCCCTGCACTAAAGCTTTGTGCACTTCTGATGCCATTTTCAAAGTAACCAACCTAAAATCCTTGGCGCTAGTTTCATTCACCTGCGCCAACGCTTCCCACTGTTTCACCAGCAAAAAAGCCAGCCCAAGTGCATCAGCTTCATCTCCAATTCCCTGCACCAAAGCTCTTCAATTTTATAGCAATGAGATTGAGATAACCAAACCAAAATCTTTGGCGCGGCATACTCATTTACCTGCACCAACGTTTCTCGCTGTTTTAAAGCCAAAACAGCCAATTTAAAATGATCAGTGGCCTCTCTATTTCTCTGAGCTGATACTCCTTGTCACAGCGCTGAAATCAGAATACTGAATTCAACAAGGAATCCCATATATAATTACATATCTTTTGTGGAACCATATAACAAGTCAAATGAAGCAACCAACTCAACTGACTGCCCCAACGCCCTGTTTTCTGACGATGTGGGTCACAGCTTCTCGACTGGGGCAGCTGAATCAAATGACTCATCACTGAATTATTTTCCTTGGCTGAAGCCCCTGAAAAGCTTGACAAACCCCTCAGGTTAGCAAGCTAAGTGGCTTCAAAGTCAGAGCACCCCCTTCCACCATTTTATCTTTATACCTTGCCAGCTTCTAAAACTGCCCTTACAGCTAAAATTAGTAAAGGGCCTCTACATCTGAGGTGTACTTCCTTACCAAGGCCCAGCAAAGTCAAAATTAATTTGCTCAAACAACTGAGCTGAGGGTTGCTACAGTTAATGCACCTCCCCTTGACGGGATTCTCTGTAGTTTGGGGGAGCTGCTTGGCCCAGTTGAGCTACATGGCCCCAGAGCCAATCTTCACTCATTTAAAAAATTGTCTAGATCTAGACAATTCATATATTATTTGATTTTCACTACATCTTAGGCTTATCTCATATTGCCAATAAAATCAAAGTCACATGATCCAATCAATTAAGAGGATCAATTGAGTTTTCATTCTATCAAGGCGATTTACTCCAGTAATCCACCAACCGCTGAATTGGTAATTGATCCTCAAAACCTGGCCTACAGGGCCTGCCACATGGAATTGGGTTTTGCATCAATGATCCAAATTTCTCACTAAGTCAAACTTGATTTTGGCGCTTTAACCATTATACATGGCCTCCAGGTTCCTTTAAAAAGCAAATCGCACAAATCAGACCTTGATACTAGCCCAACTAAGAATCTTGTCCCCATCAACTGATGGGCTAATGCCACTATGCTCCTGGCCAATTTGGGGGTTGCCCATTCAACCTGGGAGATGCAACTGTCACCCTAGTTGAGGCTTGGAGGAGGAAGTGTTAAGCTTTTCCCTGATTTGAGGGAAGACTCAACTTTGGGTTTCCAAATCGCCTTTGATATTAATCCTCACCTATTTATGTATACATTATAGTTTATGTATTTATGAATTGTCAGGCCAAAGGCTTAAACTATTATCATCTTTTATCTACTATTCTGTTGATTGATGTCATGTTAATTGGAGATATAAAAATTATTATTAACTTCAAATTTTTAAGCATAAACCAATCCCAATTTACCATAATAAACCCTCAGATAGAATACTTGAGAGAAATTGCCTTGACAATCCTGTTCCAACAAGCTTAGGCGATTTCTCCATATTATCATCTAGTCTCTATTTCCCTCGCCCTATTAAAAGGGCAGGATGAAATCCAATAAAGGTCTTTTTTATCTTCAGGCTGTTTTGCCTAGTTAAATCTAACTAGTGATTTTTGCCTGCCTAATAGCAGTTATCTTTCCTTAGTACAACTAAGCTGTCAAGTGATGTGCCTCAGTTAAGCTAAGCTGCCAAAGGATTGCCCTATAGAAATAAAGTCTCCTAGGTGATTTGCTGGTGCTACTAATATCTAATAAGTGTGTAGACATCAAAGTACTTGGACTTCAAATATTTATTTAAAAAACTCAACATCGGTCCATCTGCAAGCAGTTAGCTGCAACTACCATATCATCCATAGTAACTTGATGGACCAGCGGAAATGAAGCGTCCTCAGCACACCTTGGTTTAACAAAGGTGTTTCTGAGGATTTATTTTACTAAGGATTTTTAAGGAGGTGGAGGTATAAAATCCTAGTTACTACTCTACCAAGACTTTTCACAAATCTTCATCATTCATGGGGCTCAACAAATGAACCCTCTGAATAAAACTTGAATTAGGGAAATGATTGGAATAATGGACCAGATTTTTGCAAAGATAACATGTGATCTAATAGTATCAGGCCTAACAGAAAAAGGCTATAAGACCAAATTAATCCTTAGATAGGGAAGATGGCCTAGTTGGGTTGGCCGTGAGGCTCCTGAGGACTTTTGTTGGGCTTTTCAAAGGTGACAGTGCATTGGCGGAGATTCTAAACATATGAATAATATCATGCTTTTCATCAAAAACTGGTATCAGAACCAAGTAAAATTCTTTGTAGGACTTTTAGGCATGGAAAAGAGCGATCTGAGCATCATACTCATTCCTAAAACTAGCCAAGATAGCGTCTGCGCCCTCAAATAAAAACGGTGAGCAAATACTTGTATAGGTTCAGCTTTATTGGAAGAAATATAAGGAATTCCATCTTCCAAGTAGTCATCCTTTCTGCACCACTGATCTCCTTGATATGAAGTTCTTTAGAATAAAGTTAGGACAAGCTGGTCTGCTTTAATTTTGCTATAACTAACTCCTAACTTTTGAATTCCAGAGAGTTCATTACTGCTGCTAACTTAGTGGTGTTGGATGCTTCTCACTAACTAATCTAAAAAAGACTGTTAAAATTGTACACATTTACATTTTTTATCAAACCTAAAAAATTCAAAGTTTAACCTGAAATTGAGTTTCATGGCTGCAGGGCTAAGGGCCTGAATTGTCCATGTATGCCTTTCTGGATAATAAGATGAGGAATGGGAGTTACACGACCTGGAGTCGCAATGAATTAGGATGCACAGATGCTCCAACGACCTGATCAGATTTAAAAACATCAGGTAGGTTACAAATAACAGTACCTCATTGCCTTTACTATTAGGTTAGAAGACATGTTTTTGTGCTCATACTTTGAATATTAGAGGCTTTTCCACAAGATTGACCCTGTCAGCACTCTAAAGATCAGTTATATCTCTTTTTTTAATTAGGCCATAATTTCATAAAAATGGCAGAGCTTTACATGAAATGAAATTCAATATTATCGATCTTTGGTGGCAGCCAGAAAATCCACTTTTAAACAAATTTTCCTATTCACCAGGGACCTTACTTTCTGTACCTACATCTTCAGTTCAAGACACAAGAAATCAGGCTCCTGGTATATAGTTATTAAAAGCGAACAGCTCCATTCATACCATTATCAAGGCCGTTGAGGTAGTGTTGATGAACTTCTAGATCAATTAATAGATTTTTACTTGACAATTGTGTCCTATTAAATTTATAGAAATTTGGCAAACGTGAGAATCAAGTCCACATGTATTTTATAAATCTCATCAGAAGGATTTTGCTGGGCCTTGTGGTTTGCTGATTTGCATCAGAGGGTTGCGCTACCACTATTGGGAGGTAGTCTTCAACTAGGTTACCAGATTCCATGCTCACAAAAAATGATGCTCAGATTAACAAGATGTGACTCTTTTAATGAGTAACATTTTTGAAATTGGTGCCAGGGAGTAATATTTTAAGTGAACATGTTATAAACGCACAAAAATACAAGGTACTTCTAGAAGACAAAACCTTGGCAAAACTCACAAGAAAAATTATTATTGGATCAGGGTTTATATAAAAATTAAAGGAGTACATTGTGTTATCTAATACTGCCTTTGACTCTGATGCTCAATCAAGTTAAATTTGGTTTAAGTTGGGTTAAGCTACATTGAAAAAAGATCCCCTTTATATGTTACCCCGGCACAGACATACTCTTCTCATTTATGGAGTTTTATTGGCGCATTTTCATGCTACCAAGCAACACTTGAGAATGGGAAAAAGGAGCATTATCCAAATTAGGCTAGGTACATAATTGCTTATGCTTTGGGTATTTCCATACTAATAGCAATACACTGATTGCACAACAAGACACTGGCAGATGTTTGTAATAAAAATAGCTACCCTATTACTAATCATTTTATGTTAACGTGGGGCAAGGCAGGATATTAATATTCAATAATATAAATAATGATATGACAACCAAGGACATGGCTTTGTTGATCCATAGGTTAAGGAAGTGAGAGTTGCACCACAAGGATTAAGGATTTGATCTGCCATTGTAAAACTAGTGAACAATGGCCAGCGGAATTACCAAAAATAATAAATACAACTTTGTTGACTACTTAGAGTGGTGGGCCATAAATCAAGTTAAATTTAAAAAGCAATTGAACCCTATATCTAGCTATTAGCTAAAATGCAAAAAAGTAAATATTAATATAGCAAATGAAAGTACAACCCAATTACACCAGTTATTATAAGTGGAAACCTAAAAAATATCTGATAAAGTTCAGGCGATGGCAAGGCTCTACCACAGTATTGTAATCATGGAAAAAATGCACCAAAAATAGAATTGTAAAGCCTGCTGAATAAAACAATTGATATTATATGAGTAAATAATTTGAGAAAAATATGATTCTCTTAAGTAATTGATTCTCATAAGAAGGGCTAAAAAATCTATAAGATAAAATAAATCACTCAGCTATAACCCAGTAGCCGCCAACTTTACAGTAAAGCTACTATTTGACCAAGCATAATCATGTAGCTTTACAAAAACTAACTGCTTTAAAAATTAATGAACATGAAGTTTGCTGAAGGTTTTTAATTGTTTTAAATGCTGTGGTAGATGTTGCCAGCATTGATTAGTATTTTTGGTGGTTTAAAGAGACTTACTATGATCAATCATTTCTAGACATCTGGACTGTACTATATAGTTAGTAATTAATAGTGGAATAACCTATAATACAACCATATTGTTCTCATAAAACATTGATATACTGAATCACAGCTACAACACACCTCTCCTGTTAACATCAACTCAGACAGGGTGACAGTTGGTAATAGTATACTTTTGTACCTATGTTATCACCGTGGGTACTAAGGATACAAGTGACGCTTATGCGTGATCATCTGGTATGGCACATTGGCAGCGAGGTAAGCAACAAGGTCATTGATAAGACTAGCTGTTAAACAGCTATACATGAACTACCATAAGGCAATAGATTACTATATGTTATAAAACAAGAATGTGACAGAGGACATAAAAATGACAAACAAAAGAGAAAAAATCTAAGAGCACTATCTATAAGATGAGGTTAATTTTAAGTTTTTATACTCAGTTTTTATGAACTGATTTTTAATATAAATATCCTTTCCTAAAAGAGAAAAACATGGGCTTGTTTTATTGCCCTGTAGATAATTCTTAAAAGTTATGGCGTTATAAACTTTATATATAGCTTTTAGGATATTTAAAATTACTAAACTTGAAATTACTGTTATTGTCTACTAAAGGAGAGCAATAAAACTAGATATTAAGATTTAATGCTATATAACCACAATGATATGAAGCTTACATAAGCCTTATTTATTAAAGTTGTACCAAAACTTGTATTTAAACTTCATAAAGCTCAAAAATAAGTCCCACAATTTGTTCTTAATTGGACATTGGTGTTATGCTTTTTTATCTCAGGATTTGGCAGGCGTTTCAAACTTTATAATGCTAGTTGAATAAATTCTCCCTTTAGACACTTATTAAATGTTAAAGTTCAAACTTAGCTATATAGACCATAAAGTAGTATTTTAAACTCACAATTACCAAAACTTTGTTTCAAAAGTTATATTTAGTACATCAATGAATCCCCCCCTCGGGTTGGGACCATCTAGTACTAAAAAAAGAGTTATATTTAGTAAATTACCAACTACAACAGTAAAATAGCACCCCTGGAAAACTATATTTTATTTTACATGCTGATTATTTCTTATAGTTATTACCTATATCAACGATTATTTCAGAGATCAACTTCTGATTGTCAACAAGTATTGTGATGATGTTTGATAGAAAAATACTTACATTAAACAAACATTGATGAATTCCCCCCTTGGGTTGGGACCATCTAGTACTAAAAATACTTACATTAAACAACTTTTTGTAAAAAAATTATTATTTATAATATTATCAAACTTACAGTAAAAAACTTTAGATTCATAATATCTCATATATTTATATCAAACCTTTAATATTTGCAAGCTGATTTAGAGAATTAATATATAACAGTCGTTTGGCAATTAAAGGGATAGCCAAGAAAATTAATAGTTCTCTTTATTAGTATGGCGAAATAAGTGATCTATCAGTCCTATTGTTACTTCATATAATAAAATCTTACTATAAAGTCAACATGCAGAATCTAAATTTATAGCTTGTGTTAGTTGTTAAGCTTTTTTAGAACAATTTGACAATCATATAGCTTTGGAGGTTTATTCATAAGACATTTATTTTGAAGAGCATAAGGGAATAAGATTAAGATTGAGTGGACTTGTTGGATATATTGCCAAAAAAAACATTCTGAGTAATGTTTTATGATTTGTATTGAGTGCATATTGCTATACTATGTCAATTAGAGAATCAAGGACATACCTTAAAAATTTACATAATCTAGCTCCCCTGATCACAGTACATACATGGAATTCAAAAAAATTACTAAAAGTTTTATAAGATAAAGACCCCTTTATAAGGTAGGAGAGGCAGCTGGTTAAGATGTCTATCTTTATGCCACCTATACTCTCCAGTAACTAGGTTTACATAGTTCTCATACCTTATTAGTAGTTATCTTTGTCATGATGACCTCAGTGTGTAATACTCCGTTATATTAATTTGCAATTTATAAAAGTCTTATTCTTTAAAAAAACCCTCCTAGGATAGATTTGATAACTTCTACATGTGAACAATCAGTACATCTCGGTGGCCAAACTCTAAATAAAGAATTAAGATAATCTAAAAACTTAGTTAAAACTTTAGTAAATTTACTACTGCTTTTTTGCTTATCAAAAAGCTCTAGAAATAGGGAAATTCTTTTTATTAGTTTGTTTTAATATATGCAAAAGCTAAAATTGTCAAATCTTGTTGATTTTTATGAAATTCAGTATATTAGAAGGAATCAATGTTTTGTTAGTATTCATTAACATAAATAAGGATTAAATTCAATATATCAATAAATGTATACTCTAGTGAATGCATGCTTGACTAGGAAAGTTATATAGACCAAATTGGTTAATAAAAATTTGTTATATCTTTATACTTTAGCTTAAATTAGATGGGGGTACTAGCATAGTGGTAACGTGTCCTACTATTGCCCTCACAATGCTTTTTTGAAACCAATTGTGACAGGAATCTAATATCTCAGTGCTAAGATGATAGAAATACATGTGGGCTTGCGCACCGTCTCAATCCAACCAAACAAATCATAGAAGTTAATTAAGAGCTTTCATCATATCAGAATATATGCATGAAAAATTTACATCCAGTACTTAGGTTCTGTCCTCATTACTATATTTTTACTTCCTATATTAAGCCAGTGTGGCGTAGGCGTCTAAAAGTCAAACCATCTCAAACAAAGAAATCATTGCCAGAACCTTTTTTGGGACAATGGATAACTGTTTTTTGAAAACCTATTGATTTTTTTATAGTTGACAGTTAGTCCTATCATAGTAAAAGCAGACTGTTTCAATCTGATTTTATAATTGAATTTTATGTATATAGTACTATAAGTAGCGTCAATTTTCTAGTATTTGATTTATAAACTAAAATTAGAACAATTTTTATAAATATTTTTTATTTGAAAGAAGACTTAGTAATATAAAAATATAATTTAAAGATGATACTATTCATTAAAATCATGTGTTTACCTAAGGGACCACCTAGTGCTAAGATTTTTTGAAGTTCTATATTAGTTACTTGTCTATGATTAAGCTTATAATTATGTAATCTAAGTATTTATAGATAAAATTGATAAGTTTATGTCCTATAATGCTTGAATTAGTTTCTATATACCTATAAAATTACTATAAATCTAAAATAGTTAATTAATAGTATATATGCTTTAGAAGAAAAGAACAACTGCAACTTGGAAACTCTTTTTAAGAAAAGAGATTTAAAGTATTTCTCAACTAAGTAAAATTAAGGAAATTTAGCTGCTATCAGGATCAACTAAAATTTTAATGTCATTAGAAGCATAAGAGAATGACACTTTATATTAGTTATATATTTATAGATAATAGTCAATCATTTATAGAAATTCTAAAAGTTATTCATTTGATATGCATTTAAAATCACTAGCACTTACTTAATTAGTAGTAAAAAGTTAAGCTTAAAAATATTACTAACTATGAAAAGGGAGTTTAATGTATATTCAACAAGTAGTCTTAAGGAAGGGCTAAGAGAGAGGTTATATGGGTGTGAGAGTCCTAAATGAAAGAAGTTTTATAACAAAAATAGAATTACAGCTTAAGTAAGGATTATAAAGTATTAAATAGGTATAAAATATAATTATAAGGAGTATAACTTAATATCATATAATAATAGATAGCCCTATCAGGAAATAGTTATGGGTATTGTAGCCTATTTGTTAAACTTTATGCATCTCTATAATATCATAGTGAACTTTAGATAAGTTTATGAAAAGGGTTTTCAAAAAATGTGTTTCTATAAGATAATAAGAAAAACCCAAGTATATATAATATAAAGGTTATATCTCTGATATGAGTAAAATTATAGTGACATAATTTATCAAAACAGAAAATGGTATAAAATAGCTTATATAATATGTCTAGCTACTGTATACAAGCTTTATCTAAATTACAAAGGAATTATATATAGTCAACTTACTTAAATTTTATATGATAAGGCTTACTAGATTTAATTGTAATGCTTGAATTACTTTTTAATCATTATTAAACAAAATATGTACATATAAGTCATTAGAGAATTTATGATCTATATTTTATATTTTAGTCTTATATTCTAAATTTGGATTCTCAGATAGATAAAAAGTTTAATTTGTATTAAACTTAGTTAGTATTCTATAAGATTTGACTCTTGAAAACCAATTTTAGCTTAGAATATAAAAAATCACAAGTAAAAAATACATAACATAAAGTAAAGTAGAGCTTATATGCTTATGTTTATATCAGGTATGGTGAAAGAGCTTAGAAAAGTATGATATTTATAGTTTTATATACAGCTGAAAGTCACTGCACTTATACTTATTAAAAATAGGTTGTGTACCTTATGTTTTATTTATGAAAAATATTATCACTTGGGTTAAGGTTACTAAAGATAGAATTACATGATTAGTCTTAACTGAAAAAATCACTTTGAGATAATATAAAAAGACTTAGTAAGACCTAAAAAAGATTTTTATAATTTGTGTACTTATAAGTCATAAAAATTACTATGAAACAATAGTTTCTTATGAGGGAAATATATAGCTTTTATGTATAAGAGACATGACTAAGGGACTTAAAAACAATGTTAAAATGGTATGTATAATATAAGATATAATAGAAAGAGCTGTGTATATAAAGGCTAAGTATAAGGAGCATGTATTCTATAAAGTTCACTGGATTTAATGTTAGGTGCAGTTTAGATAAAAATTTTCAGCAACAATCATTTAAAAAATAAGTTACTTAGAATACAAGTCTTGAAATTAGAAATTATCAATATGATTTGTAGAATTATAATGGTATAATATGTCTACATCAATCATAGTATACAAAAAGTTAGATTGAAGTTCCATATGTTTTATTTTTTTAAAATTAATCATCTTATTATATAATTGAGTTCTTCAAACAGAGCAGCCAGTAAAATATAGAAAGTAAATAGTACTAAAACTCAAAAAACTGGATTTTAAACCAATCATTGATAAGCCAAATGGCATGGCCAGCACTAGAAAGGTGCTAAAAGTATGGATTTGAGATAGTAACTTTGTGTATCTTTATATACCTTTTCAATAACTAGTTACCTTTTAGTTTATAAGAATATCAGCTAGTGCCACCATCATATAAAATTATTGAATTTCCAGTAAAGCTTAGATCTTTATAATGTTGAGTGCATCAAAAGTTATCATGTTTGTATTTGAATACTAGAGTATTCTAACAACTACTGACACTAATATTATTATAAAACTAATGAAGCAATGATACTTAATTTAACTTTATAAGTGAGCTGGATATTACAAAGAATCTTTGCTAAAAGATGATTTTTAGTCGTCTCCCTAAGCAGAGATTATTCCAGTAAATTTTTCTAACTATGGTTGAAAAGCACTGGCTCCTTCCAAAGAGACAAGAATAAATTAGGGAGAAAGATCCAAGTCAAAGACCAAAGAGCGGATAGGGTTCCTGAGATCATTCTTCTAGTGCATGTGCTACAGGCGCTGTGGATGAACACCCCTTGGAGGACATTTGCAAGTATGCTCACCCCAAGCAACATGCCCTGACTCCAAGATAAGTTGTATATAGAGGCAATAGCCCTACCAAGGTAACTCTCAAAGTCCACCTCCTGCTTGTGAATGCCAAACATGGACACTGTTAGTCCGAACATTCCAATGTAAGACCTAAAAAAATCAATAAATAGATAAGGCTTTTAAGCTAGCAGCTTTATTGTATATATCAGGCAGGTTGATAGGAAATGGAACTAAAGAAACTCTAGTTTCCAAGTACTTTACCTCATATCCCTCTGCAGCAAGGATATTTCAGAAACCTCCATCATGTCTGACACTCTGTCTTTTGGAATATTCTGTAACCAAACTCCCATTGTCTTAGGCCCAATAAAATTTCCTGCTGGCCAAATCACCAAATCTATGACTTGGTGCAGTTCCAACTCAAACCTAAAAACACCCATTTCACAGATCTTTGTTCGATCCCAGCCCTGACGCAAGTCCCAAGCGTTGATCTGCCTCAGTATCAACCCCATCCTGTAGCCTAGCCAAAACCAGCATTCCCTCACTTCATGATTCATCCACACCAGCTTGTCCTATCTTATCAAAGATCAGGGCAATGTGATTTTGAGGGAAAACCTCAACCATCAATTACCACCCTAGACAAAAAGAACTCTCAGATTTTTGAAAGACACCAGGCACAATCTTGACGTCCGCCAAGTGGCCACCTCAACTGGGTGACTACCCACCAGACCAATAATGGCTGATGACCCCACACCACCTTTTTGTCCAGAATCTACTCCACCTCATACTCCTGGGCACCCCCTCAGCGGAAAACAAAGGAGAGGACCTCTAAGGCAGCTGCCCCAAGAACGATTTGAGCAGCAACACATGCAATACTGGATGAGCCCATGACCCCTCTGGCAACCTCAGCTTGAACGCCACCTCGTTCACCGCCCTCACTACCTGGTATGGGCCCAAAGCCACTGGCACCAATTCCATGCTCCTCACAGGTACATCATAGTTCCAATCATTTACCACACTCAATCGCCTCTTTTGAAAACCCTAACCTCTGACAATGCCTATCTGCCTTCCTCTTCTGATCTGCAACTGCCACCACCAGATTCCTTCTAAGGAGCTCCAAGTTATCCTGGGTCTCATGTGACAGATCATATGCCGCTGGATTCTGACCCTTCTTCTGGGGCCCCATACCCTATAGGTGCTGACCATGATTTGCAAAAAACGGGGTCATCCCTGTGGATGCAAGATTGTGGTTGTTGTATGCAAATTGCGCCAACCTCACCCAACTCAACCAATCATCTTGCCACCTTGAGATGTAGCACCTCAAATATTAATCCAATATTTGAGTTACCCTCTCAGTTTGGCCATCTGACTGGGGATAATAAACTGACAGACAACAGGCCTTTATCTTCAAGTTTCTTAACAGATGATTTAAACTGAGATGTGAACTGCGGACCCCAGTCTGACACAAACTCGTCCAGCACCCATGTCAGAAAAAAACCCTCATTCATAAATACCTGACTGCAATCTTCGCAGAAATGGTTGACTGATAATGAAAAAACTCTTCATACTTCATCAGGCAATTAACTATAACCATTAGGGCGTCCTTCCCCTGGGACTTGGGCAATTCCGTGATAAAATCCACACTCACAAAGGCCCGCAGCTGGATGGAATCTGATGCGGCTTCAATTCCCCCCTAGCGCCACACAACGAAACTTTGACCTCATACATGCCACACATCTCTCCACATACTTCCATACCGCTGCACCCACTCCCCTCCATGAATACTAATGATGAACCAAGTCCAGCGTCTTCTACCATCCAGATGTCCTGCCAAAGGGTGATTATGGTTAGCTGCCAACACCTCCTGCTGCAAACTTATCACCAGAGCCCAGATCCCTCCCTCATGGCGAATAAGACCTCACCAGACCAAGATCCCTGCACGCCTCTTGATCACCTCCCCTTCTCTCATCTCATCCCATATCCGCTGGCCTAACTCAGTCCTCTGCTGCTCAGTCTAAATTCTCCCTGACACTCCTTCTCTCCAACCTCAAATCATCGCTAACAGACTCAATGGCAACATCATAGCTGTGCTAAACCTCCTCAACTCCTTAGAAACACCAACCCTGAATCAAGTCTCAGTAAATCTGGAAAGATATCCTGTTTCCCCAGCTTATACTCGATATGCAAGTCATACTTTACCAGATCTATATGCCACTGGCCTGTCTCTGATTCATAAGACGTGGGGACTTAAAATACTCTAAGGATCTATGATCAGTCCAGATTACAACTGGATGCCTGGCGTACAACAGGTGGTGTTGCCACTCTCCCAATGCCGCCACTATTACCAACTGTTTCTTATTGTAGACCAGGTAATTTGTCTCAGTGGGCACCATCTTCTGGCTGAAGTAACAGGCAGGATGCTCAACCCCGTCTTCACCCTCCTGAAATAGCACAACTCCAAGTGCAAAGTTCGACTCATCAGTCTTCACTACAAATGGCTTGCTGGGTCAGGATGGGCCATAACTGGGGCTGTCAACAGACTTGTCTTCACCCGCTGGAATGCCCTTTCCTTGGACTCCCCCCAAATAAAGGGTACATTTTAGGTTACCTTGTCAACAGCATGTCCCACTCAGCTAATTCCTGAAAACCTCCTCACAAAGCTCACCACCCCCGAAAAACTCTGCACCTTGGTCCAATTCCTGAAGTCTTCCACTCCTGCACTGCTTGCAGCTTATTGGTACATATCACTATCCCCCATAAACCCACAATATCTAGGAAGGACACTGAGTCCCTATTAAACTCACACTTGGATGGCTTTAACTTCAAACCCGCCCAACTTACCATCTCCAGCACACTCATTGCATCCTTCATGTGATCTTAAACTGACCTGGAAAATACAGAATATTAACCATATGGGCAACTCATCACCTACCCACTAAGCCCCCCACACAGTCAATCAACGTTGGAAGAAAGCGTGAGCATTTCACAAAACAAATGGCATAACCAAATACTTAAAATTCGCTAAGTGGCATTTAAACGCGATATATACCTGGCGCTCTGGCTGCATAGAATTTGATTGAAAGCGTCAACCAGATCTAATTTGGTTAATACACATACCCCAAAATAATGGGTAGAAGGTCTTCCATGAGCAGCATTGGATACAGGTCAGGCTCTGTCACTGCGTTGAACCACCAGGAATCCACACAAGGACACAGCTTCCCACTCGCCTTTGGCACAAGCAGCACCAGCAAAACCACAGGCGATTATGATGGCATAATAAAACCCAGACCTAGCATCTTGAGGACATAGACATCAAGATCCTAAGCATGAGGATTTAACAGATAAACCGGGCTCTCTTGGCAACTTAGAGCCCTTTTTAAAATTAATAAACAAATGAAAAGTCCCCTGTAAGGGAAAAGGGCGCCTCACCCTTGGTTTAAAATCCAATGCAATATCCTGGTACTCCTGTAAGGAGCGTATCTGTAACGCTCCAGTTCCAGTAGAGATGGTGTCCAAGGCCCCAACTCAATGATAAGGAACACTCCGCTGAGTTAAGTTACATAAAGCACCGCCCACAAGGGCAGTGCACAGAAGGGTACATGAAAGAATGGCACACATTGGGTTAATTTAGACCTCTAGGAGGTCTGCAAACCAGACTAAACAAATGCACATATAAAATGTAAGCATAACGGGAATTTTATTCAAGGAAGTCGACCAACGAGGAAAGCTGGTCTCTTGAAAACATACCTAACAGGGTGAGTCATCAATTGGCGGAAGTGGTGCTGATCCTAAAAGAACCAATAGGTGCACGCTACCATCATCATGGGTTGTGTAACTTGAAATTGACCAAACTTAAGTTATAGATTGTAATTATACTCGACCCAATTTGGTAATATAAAAATGAAATGGGTTTTAAACCATGTTCCTTAAGCAACCGCAATGAACCATTAATTTGAAAACTTAGCTGGTGCATTTTAATGCCCTGGCTGTAACGCTGGGCCAAGCATCACGCACATTACCTGGACCAACCTGGGCATATCTCGCCTGTACCAGCGTTGGTCAGAGTATGTTTTCAAATTAGGAAGAACTTGTAATTTGACCTTTTTGGCCTCCTGACGTCCAGCTTTATCATTACAATCTGTGCCCTCAATTATGTCATGGAACCATGACATTACCCTCTCGTTTTTTTGAGGCTTCATCCCTCCTCCAGGGGCTTTTTCCAAGGAAAAGTTCTTGTGGGCTGGGGGCAGCTTCATGGCAGCGATGTTTTGTTTTGACTTAGGTCCTGCAGCCTCTGGGAAACACTCGTGGAATACTTTGATCTGATCTTGGGCATGGGTGCAGTCAAGTGCTGGTACCCAACTGTTTTCTGCTGCATCAAATCCCTTCCAAAATATAAGGTACTCAAGTCTTCTTCTTACTAGGCGTGAGGCTATGATCTCCTCCACTTCCCACTCCAGTGCCCATTCACGAGATACGCCTCTGTAGTCTCTGGTAGATGCCCTCAAACAATTTAAGCTTACTTTCATGGAAGACAGCAAAGATCTGGAATGATAAAGGAATATTCAACCAGTACAAGGCGTGGCCCAACTTTCTAACAATGAATTAAGGACCAATCCTCTTTGGTCCCAGATTTTTACATGGATGCTTGATAGGGATGTTTCTAGCGTCAAGCATCATGAGTACCACTTCCATGTGCGCAGGACCTACCTATATTTCCCATCCACGTTTTCCTTATAAGCTTTCATTGCTGCATCCAAGTTTGTGTTCACCCCCTGGTGTACTTTTTGATCATCTTTGCAAAGTTTCACCACCGCCTCCACCTTGGATCCAAAACTTGGTTCTATGTTGAAAGCGGGGTTGAAGCCATAGTTGGAGAAAAAGGGAGAACAACTTATTGACGCATGTTGGGCGTTATTGTAGCTAAATTGGGCCATGGGGTGGTGGGAACCCTAATATGAATGATCCGCGGCGGTGTAACACCGCTGGAACTGTTCCAAGCACTGTTTCACTCGTTCATTCTGACCATCTAATTAGGGGTGATAGGCAGTTGAACTGCAGGGAATAATATAAAGAGTCTTACACAACTCTTCTCCAAAGACAGAGGTAAACTGGGGCCCAAGATCAAAAATTACTTCTTGGTGGACCCCATAGAGGCAAACACATGAGATACAAAGAGCCTAGCCATCTCAGCTACGGTTACCGTGGTTCTGCAGGGAGTAAAGTGGGCGAACTTTTTAAAAGGGTCCACCACTACCATGATGGCGTCGTAGCCATCAGATGTAGGTAATTCCATAATAAAATCAACTGATAAAAAAGTACAAGACCCTTTAACCTTTTGAACTGGTATCAACGACCCCTCTAGTGGCTGGCAAATATGGTTTCATTTGATTGCAAGCAGGCACTCCTTACAATACCTGGCCACCTGCGCGGCTAAACCCTTCCAATTGTAAGTGAGGCGAATTAGCTCCAGAGTCTTCACCTTCCCCAGATGTCCAACTGTTATCCCATCATGATGGTCCTAAATGTTTCCAGGTGAAGTGGTCCGGCGGAAACCCATAGGCGCCCCTAAAACCACACCATCTCATCCTTCATATGGTAAATCTTTGGTAATGTCTTTCTGATTTAATTTATTCTTAGTGAGGACCATGGTATACTCGTCAAACAAGTCTGTGAAAGGACTACCTTTCTGAACATACCATATTTTCTGCATTTTCCAGAGGAGCAAGCGCTGGCCCGTAGGCCAAGGAGGAGGGATGTTGGGACACAATCTTACTTGATGGAATCATAAAGTGGGTGTTGTGTACCTCTAGCTCCTTCAGGTCTGTAGCTAGTGCAGGGTTCTAGCTCAAAGCATCTGTCAAACCATTCTCCATAACTTTAATAAATTTATTAGAATCGCTAATTGGGTTAAAGTCTCATACCAGCAGGTTTTCCGTGGGGCTGACATAAGGTGTGCGGTAGTACAACAAAGCACGATGATTTGTACAAATGTGGAATGGTAGGGGTGAGCCAAGCAAGTGATAACGCCAATAGGTCAGCGCCTCAGCCACTGCTAGTAACTCTTTGTTATAAACGGCGTAGTTCAACTCAGGAAGGGACATCTTCCAAGTAAAATATCCCACCTGATGCTCTATTTCATATTCGCCTACTTGTAATAAAGTCGCCACTATGGTGAAGTTGGAGTCATCAGTAGCCACAGTAAACTTCTTTATGGGACCTTTTTGGCTAAAAACAGACGTGGAAAACAGGGTGCACTTTACCGCTTGGAAGGCACCCTGCATAATGGGGTACCACTGGAGCACCTTAGCTCCACTCACTTTATACAAGGGCGCCGCCACCTCAGAAAGATTTGCGTGAATCTCTTAAGGAAAGTACATATCCTCAAAGAACTCTTCAATTTCTTGACCAAAGATGGGGTGGGCCACTCTCAAATTGCCTTCTCCATGTCTGAAGTGATCATGTGGCCTTGAACAAACACAACGTTACCCCTAAGAAGGTGACTGGGACTAAAAGAATTCGCGCTTACTAATTTTTCAGCGTAAGGTTGGCTGCCCTTAAACTCTCCACCACTTGCCAAAGGTTTTTAGCATGAGACACTTGAACTGGTGAAAACACCATGATATCATCCATGTAAGCCACCGCGCACACACCCAGCAGGTCCCTCAAGGTCACATCCATATGGCGTTGAAAGATATCTGGGTCGTTTTTAAGCTCAAAGGGCAAAACCCAAAACTGAAAATTCCTTTTCAGGTACAGACTGAGGTTAGCCACTCCTGGCCCTTCTTATCCTGGATCTGATTAAACGCATTTAAGCAATCCATTTAAATAAAACTCATCTTCGCCACATAGCGAGCAATCTGGGAGTCCAACGGGATGGGATGCAAGTCTGGTACTAAGACGTTGTTGAGATTCTTATAGTCTAAGCATAGTGTAGAGTACCATCAGCTTTCTCCACAAAAAGAAGTGGGGAGCATACTGGAGAGAAACTACAAAGTATCGCGCCTTTGGCTAACTTCTCCTTGACCCACACTCTAACTCTGCTTCCTCCCATACAGTCATTGGGTAAATGGGAGAAGATATACACACCAGATTGACAGTAAGTTTGAACTTGCAATCAAACTCTGAATGAGCTGGTAGTATATTGGCTGAAGTTGCGTCAAAAGAAGATTCTAGCCCCTCCAGACAGGAAGGTAAGGGTACCTCCAAAGAGGGCTTCAGCAACTGAGCAAGACTGAGTGTGCGGACCTGGGGTCAATGGGGCAAATCGCCCTGAGATTTAGTCTCAGATAAGGGGACAACTAATTGATGACCATTCTTTAATGTTAGGGATAGGATATTGTCTCTCAAGTTGGTTCTGACGTCAAACTCTCGCCATCACTCTACTTCCAAAATAATGGGGTACATGAGGTTTTTGTTTGCTTAGAAGTGGCCAGACTAATGATATTTGCCAACTTGATAATCATCTAACCCCATAAACTTTAGCATGGGATTACCTTGGGAAGCCCCTCCCCTGATCATGCCACCTGGAAAGTAATTCAACGCAAGGTAGTCGTCTAGATATTGGTCAATAAAATTTTCAGAGGATCCTGTATCCACCAAAAATAGTTGTGCTAAATTTTTCTAAAGGGGATGAAAGGGTAGCAGTCAACAAAAATATTCAGAATGGTCTTTATACATAGCAAACAACGCCAACACTTTACCAAAAATTCTTCATCCGGCATAAGCATGCCTCTAGGGTAAGTTTTTGCATCATAAAATGGAAAGGGATAGTTAGCCATTCTTGCTACTGAGGTTACATGTCTCACTATATCTTATGCAGTTGCATAAACATTTTTATATTGTAAAATGTAACTCCTTATCCACCGCTTGTGTTCTTCAGATCATGGTAAAGATCAAGAGCAGGTACTCTGGGGTAATCTGGTATACAGAAATGGGTTCCATGCTAGATTCCCAAGAGATGATATTTGCCTCATTTTTATTTAAGGAATTTCCGTTGTAAAACGCGTTTTCTGGCATTAACGACCACATGCCAGATTTGATGGCCAGTTGTGTATCATTATCCAAAGCCAACACCACCAAGCCATTTGTATGTGCTTTGGCCTGCACCACGGAAACGCAGTTTGAAGAAAGATTGTTTTTATTGATTCGTTTTTTGTCAAATTTGGGGCTAGACTCTCCCAGACCATCAAATTCCGCCAAAATTGGGAGGGAATCATTGGGAAGCTCAGACCCGAGAAAGAAAATACAATAGTTGTGGGCGCCATATTTATAGAGGCTGCCATGAGTGACATCATTGTTGCAGAATAAACTGAAACATCTATTTTAATCTCAGAGCCAGACCCCTGCTCAGCCTCAAATTCAGCAGAACCAAAGGAATGGAAAGACAAGATTGCTCCTTTTTGAGAAGCGCGCAAGTTTTTGGGACCTGTACCTATAGAGGCTTTCCAGGTGAAACCATGATGGCCAATATACCTGACCCCCATCCAGGTTGGGATGGTGAATATGTCCCAAAAAGCTTCAATCAGATGTTTGAAGCCAGTGGGGGAAACTTGACTCACTCAGATGTCCATCACAAAGGGCTTCCAAAATGGCATAAAAATATGATGTTTGGGGAACAACGGACAAGGCTATCCTGAGACACAGGGAGATTCATAAAAATAAGGGCACATGAAACGCCCAACACCACGGTGCACAAATGAGCTCCAGTAAAACTCAGAAGCAGTGTCACAAGGGTTGCCCTGCCCTTAAGGGTCGCTTCACACTCTCTATACTCTCTAACGCCAACAAAACAGTTTTATAAAGGTAAAACACCCAGGATGGTGCCCAGGTAGAAGCTGATGCAGCCACTCAACCTCTGGAGGAGGGGAGTCAGGGCTGGTTTTATTATAACTAGAAGAGGTGGTGTGAAACTTGAAAGCCCAGCAACTGGGCCTTGAATGGTCCATAACCACCATGTACTCACCAAAAGGGTGAAAATTGAACCACAAGTAGCAAAAAGAGAAACTTCAAGCTGGCACACTGTTGATCATAGTGATAACACCATGGACAAGAGCGTCTCAACCACGGTGCACAGCCAAAGCGCCTAATTACCATTAAGCAAACCTTTCACATGGAATAAATCTTGGCGAGACCAAAGAATTAGGTTGGGCAACTAATATAAGGAGCGTATCAGTAACTCTACAGTTCCATTAGAGGTGTGGGCAAGGGCCCAACACACTGTTAGGGAACACTCCACTGAGTTAAGGGTACATAAAGCACCCCCCACAAGGGCAGTGCACAGAAGGGTTCATGAAAGGACGGCACACATTGAGTTAATTTGGGCCTCTAGGAGGTCTGAAAACCAGATTAAACAAATGCACATATAAAACGTAAACCTAAAGGGAATTTTATTCAAAGGAAGTCGACCAACAAGGAAAGTTGGTCTTATGAAAGCACACTTAAACAATGGGGGAGAGTCATCAATCTGTGGAAATGGTGCTAAGCCTAAGCAAACCAATAGGCGCACTCTACCATTGGCCCTGATTCTGTAACTTAATTTGACCAAACTCAAGTTATATGTTGTAATTTAATTGACCCAATTTGATAATATTAAAAAAGGAACAGGCTTGAAACCCTGTTCCTTGAGCAACCATAACAAATTAGTGTATTGAGAACGTAGCTGGTGCGTTTTAACGCCTTGGCTGTAACGCTGGGCCAAGCATCACGCAAATTACCTGGACCATCCTGAGCATATCTCGCCTGTACTCAGCGTTGGTCAGGGTAAGTTTTAAATTAGGAAGACCTTGTAATTTGACCTTTTTGGCCTCCTGACGTCCAGCTTTATCCTTACAATCTGTGCCCTCAATTATGTCATGGAGCCATGACAACTTTTCTGGAAAACCCTCCAATGGCAAGACTGAAAATATTCCCCCATATGCTTCACTGACAACCCCTGGGACTTGAACTCCCACTCCCACATATCTGAGCCCCAGGAGACAACATCACTTTCCCCTCCAACACATCAAATTTTGGATGGAACCGGTGTCGCCACCTCATCCCAAGAACCATTGAATGAGGCAGATGTGACACATCATGAAGTTCCTCTTTGAAATCATCTAGGCCTTGTTTTAACAGAATCCTGGCCTGCACCTGCCAGACTGAAGTCCTCTTGCTTGCATCCACCATTAACCTGAATCCATTTTTATGTAATGGCAATCCACATCTTATTGCCCACTCCTCATTCACATAAATCTTATCATCCCCAGTGTCCACCAGGGCCAGGGCCTTACCGCACTCCTTCTTCCTAAGACTTTCCTGCACCTCTATTGTTAAACCAAATATGAATAAAGCAAAGTAAGCAATTTTTCTGGGACATTAGATTCACCAGCTTCTTACGAAAATAATAGGGAGCATTCTCCTTCTTATTCTGGACCTTAGGAACCTGAATGTGGGCTTTAACCAGAACGCTGACTCTGGCACCTCACCCCCACCCCCACCCCAGTTTCTCCTAACTCCTCCTTTCCTCCTCCACATAACTAAACCCCTTGGAACTGCGCACCAGCTCTGAACCTGCCCATCTCATTGCATCCTTACAACGGAATTCCCCTGGGGACCGCACCAACTCCTGATGAACCTGTAATAAGCCCACCTGCCACTCCATCTGCAAGACAAGGCCACCACCTCCTCCAACGTCATTACAGGTCACACCACCACCATTGCCAACAGCAAATCAACCTCAAAATTTTGATGGAACATTTGAGGAAGCTGGGACTCTGGCGACTTTGCTGCTTTTGCCAGTGCGTAGAACATCTGACATTATTCCTCCGCAGTCTTCCTTCCCTGGCCGCACTACAGCAACACCAACAAGGCAGAATCTTGCGCCTCATCTGGACATGCCACCCGGTCAATCCAATCCAAATACTCCTCTGCTAATCCTGGCAACCCCACCTGCTCTTCTAAAAGTTCTCAAACCCAGTTTGACTGCTTTACTGGCAAGGGAATCAAAACTTGGCTCAACTGTAAGGTGAACAAATCCTCACCCCCTGCCGCCTTTGCCAACCACCCCTGGAACTTAGACCAGCTAAACGTCTGATGGTCCAGCTCCAACTCCTCTGAACTCAACACTGATGTAATACTTTCTCCAGCCTTCACTGTTCCTAACACTTTCCACCACTCCGGGCAAACACTCTAGCACCTGATATATCTTTCAAAGCAAAAATTCTGCCAAAAATATCACCATCAAAAGCATAACAGTATAATGATAATACAAGAAACATGACTGCTCCTGGCTCCTTTTTTGCTCACCGCCACAATGACTGGAAAGTAAACGAGTTCCATATAATTTAATGCACTGGCTCCTTCCAATGAGCCACAAATGAATTAGTAAGAAGGACCCATGTCAAAGACCAAAGGGTGATTAGGGTTCATGAGATCATTCTTCTAGTGCGTGTGCTACAGGAGCTGTGGATGAACACCCCTTATAGGACATTCATAAATATGCTTACCCAAAGCAACATGTCCTTACTAAAAGCCAAGGTGTATCAAGAAATAGTAGCCCTCCCAAACTCACTTGCAAGGTCTGCCTCTTGCTTGTGAATGCCAAACATGGCCACTGTTAGTCCAAACATCCCAATGTAAGATCTAAAAGATATTATTAAGATAGATAAGGCTTTTAAGCTAGCAGCTTTATTGTATATATCAGGCAGGTTGATAGGAGTTAGAATTAAAGAACCTCCAGGTTTTAGGTCCCTTTCCTCATAGCCCTCTGCTGAAATAATAGTTCAGACTCCTCCATCATGCCTGACACTCTGTTCTTTGGATATTCTTTAACCAAACTCCCATCATCCTAGGCCCAATAGAACTTCCTGCTGGCTGAATGACCACACTCATGACTTGGTGCAGTTCTGACTTGAATCCAACTGAAACCTTGAATTTACCTATTTAACTTTTGCCTTATTTGAACCCAGTCCTGATGCAAGTCCTAACTGTTGACCTGCCTCAGTATCAACCACATACTGCGGCCTAGCCAGAATCAACGCTCCTTCACCTCCTGCTTCATCCACACCAGCTTTTCCTATATTATCAAAGATCAGGACAATGTGATGTTGAGGGAAAACCTCAACCATCACAATGGTTATGGTATCAAGTTTATTTTAAATATTGTTATTTACATGCTAGCTTTTATTTATAGAAATCACTTATAGATAAATTGGCTTTGTGTAATAAGGTTATTACTATGTTTTCAAGATCTGTGATCTATCAACATCCCTTGAGTATTAATGCATCTTGCATCACAGTGACCTTGACTTTGCCTTGCAAGAGGGGTCCTCAGGTGCTATTACATATGTATTATGATCATTCATGGCTAGGTTATATTTGATACATTTTTAACGTATAAAACTAATAAAATAATAACTTAAAAGCTTATTTATGTCTAAATGTTAAATTCCATAATTGCCATTATAAGTTATTTCAGTACTATAAATACTTTTAAATCGGTATAATTGAAAAATAAGCGCCTAGAAAAGCATCAATTGGTTCGAATTTAAGTTAACGCAATTAACTCTTTGAATTTATTATCACTAAAAAGCACCACTGGTTAGCTTTATATAAAAGCTTGATTTCATGGCATTATGTAAAACTGAATTACTTCTAATTCTGCTATGAAATGGCAAAAATAAAAAATCGATTTAACTAAACAGCAAAGTTATTGATAAGCTAAGCCCAATCGAAGAACATGACGTCATGTTAATGCACTATAGTTTATAACGATAAAAAACGACCTTAGCTGCGAGAATAACAGAGAAATAGTTCCCAAGCTGCGGAATTTTAAGATTAATTGGGTCAATTTAGAGGCATGTTGCAAGTCGAGATTAGAGCACATGCAAGTTTTGCATATTCAACTAAATCGGCGGCCCAACGAAATTTTTGTTCTATAAAGACTCTGCAGCTACACCACTTTTAAAAACCTATTTTACTCAAGAAAAGTATCTATGCTCAACATTGTTAAAATTCAAACATACAAAATGCTGTCTAATCATCAGCTACAGCCGATAAAGTATAAACGTGGGGAACTTTTGATCCTTGATCAGACGAAACTACCTCACCAGATTTCTTACTATAGTATCGAAACTGTTCAAGAAGCACACTATACCATAACAACGACAATGGTATTATTTATAATCCTAGATTTTTTAAAGGAACTGTTGCTTAATTTAGCTCTAGGTTCGTGGTGGGCCCGCTATAGCTATTGTCGCAAGCTTATCAATAGCAGTGGAGTTGGAGCTAACTCACAAGTTTGACACAAGGAGAATGATCCGTCAGTTTATCCAAATATCTTTAGATTACCTTAAAACTTCTCAGCCTACACCGCCCAACTTGTTTGAAGCCGCCTATAAAGTATGGTATGCTGTAGAGTTGAGAGTGGAAACTATTAAAAATTCAAAAGGACTTATAAATGCCTACCTTGAAGCTGCAGAGAACATGTTTGTTACTAATATTAAAAATAATATCTCCATAGGCGATTTTGGCGCACAGTGGCTTTTGGATTACCATAGAAAGGACAACTTGTGTATTTTGACTTTCTGCAACACCGGTTCCTTAGGTACTGCGGGTTATGGAACTGCCATGGGTGTTATTCGCTCCCTTCACAAGCTGGGTAAACTTGAGCACGTGTACTGTGCCGAAACTCGTCCTTACGAACAGGGCCCTCACTTGACCGCTTATGAATTAGAATATGAAAATATATCAGCCAATTTTATCTGCGATTCAATGGTGGCGGCTCTTCTATCCAAAGGCCTAGTGGACGGGATTGTCGTTGGTGCTGAGAAAGTTGCTCGGAACGGCGATACAACTAACAAAATCGGCACCCTTCAGCTCGCCAAGTTGGCGAATGAATTCGAGGTTCCCTTTATTGTAGCAGCTCCTACAAATTCCATCGAATTCAATATCTTTAAAAGTCAGGGAACCTCTATTGAGGAGTGCTCTCAAAATGAAGTAACTTCCTCTAGTCTTGTATCTAGTGGATCCGATATTGTGACTGTTACAGTAGCGCATCCTGAATTTGCAGTTTGGAGCCCTGAGTTTGATGTCACACCATCTTCACTTGTTACTGCGATCGTCACCGAACGAGGTGCTTTTGTTAAGGAGCCCTCCAAAGAAGAATATGATCCTCAAACCTTACTTGCTGAGTGATACCACTAGGTTATTTTAAAAGTAAAATTTTATTTGTTCTCGATTTAAAAATTAAGCGTCAAACCATTTTTGGTATAGCTTTCTTTTATGTCATTGTTTTCTATTTATAATACAACGGCAGTCTTACTTATTATACCTAGAGTTAATGATAAGCATATTGAATTTGTACGGATAAATAAGACACTAGTGGTGTTGACATATTTGGTACGTTAAAGTTATAGTTTTATAAAAAGCTATATTTCTTAATGATAAATTTGACAATAGACTCTGTATTTTTAACCTTTATTCTCTTTTAAGTCATATCTTTTTGTGTTGCCCTTCGATATACATTCTGCTTATGTATTTTCAAGATGAGACGCTATCAAAAGTTGTCAGGCGTTTCTGACTATAAAATCTTAAATTTGTAGCACTGATACCAAAGTTAACTTATAACCCCTCACAAAAGATCATTAGTAGAAAGAGCACGTCTCATTATACAATAAAAATAATAAAACTTTCCATACTAGTTATTGCATAGGGCTTATTTTTAGATATAGTAGCGTGTAAACTTGGACTTTTATAATGGTTTAAAAGTTCAAGTGACTTGTTTAATCGTTTCAATCCCCTGATTGACCAGTACATTAGAAGACTGATTTGGAAATCTCATTCTCATTACCATTATTAATATCAACGTTAATAGCTATATTCTAGTTAATTTTAGTCAGTATTTTATAGGGTTTTTGATATGACATATAGTACACCTGATCGGACTATAATATATCTGCTTATCTATAAGGGGATGAGGCCCACTAACAATTGTGGGAGTTATCATTTCATATAATAATCATTTTGTGGAATATCCTTTGTAAACTTTAATTGTTTCACTAGATTTTGACCTTGCCAAGTTACTAATGTTTCATGAGATGATCCCTGACAATAAACAAGTAGTTTAATTCTCAATTTAATAAATGATAATTAAATTAGCTTGTAGAAGTCAATCAGGTTTTTAACCAATTGACTAAGGGTATATTGATTAATTGCTGGGTGTTGACAACGCTTTAGTTTTCAGAAAATTACAGTTTAATCTTTTAAGCATTACAACCTGCTGATAACAGGCGAAAGGTACTATTACCTAAGCAGGTTGCTAGCTTAATAGGGTTAAAACACTAAGAATGAATGAGGGCGTTGAGATATATTTACTCCAAATCCAACCCATGGCAGATCATTATCTAGTTGGTGGTGGATCCTGACTGGGTGGATTGATATGTAGAAGCCTCACCCATCATTGAGTGATTTTTGGAGGGTTAATTCAGTGAGAAAAGCTGCTAGTTTTAGTTGGGGCACCAACAGAAGAGTTAGATGCCAAATTCACCTATTTATTCCTTTACATTAAATTAAATAAAGCAGAATCTTGAGATTATTAGTCGCATATATAAAGTCTACTATACATTTGTTGTATCTTGATTAATCTTAAGATTAAAAGTGGGGGATCAGATATCTCTTAACTAGATATTACTATTAAGTTCTTCACAGCTCTGCATCAAGAGAGGAAGGGTAAAAAGTTTCAAGAATGTCACTGAACCATAATTGCTGGATAATACCTAAGAGAGAGCACTGAGCCAGAATTAGTGAGTATTAACACTTTTCCAACCAAACAAATTGCGTCTGAGTATAAGCTAGCCACCGTGGATTTTTTAATGCTGAAAGAACACAGCTATTGCCAAATGAAGATCTCCCCAAATGACCATGTACTGATAGTTTACAAAATGTGGAGATCTTCCAAATTGGTCAGCAAAGTGTTAAGAATAAAATTTCCTTTAAGGACCGCTGAATTTACTGTCACTAGGTTAGGTTATATTGTAATCCAAAAGTTGCCAACTTCATAGAAGGAGTTGAAGGGATAGGATACCCCTTGTTGTCTCAAAATTTATTAGCACTTTCAAAGCGTGTTGAAGGAAAGTGCCAGTACCTGTCCTAAGGAGAACCCTGAGTAGAGGGAAATAACTTGTTTTGAATTTTAGCTGTATACTAGTCTTCATACTAATATTAACCAACCACATATATTACCAAGTTATCTATAACATTAATTGTTAAATGAACATATCAGAAGCCTATGAGGTATACTGGAGAGCTAAAGAGAGCCACGTAGCTGAAAGTTAGCATTTGATATTTTTTCTAAGGATAATTGAGTACACAGGCCCATGTTTCTACAATCATCTTAATAGATAACATAACGTGTTCACAGACACATTTACCAATTACCTGGGTTACCTCAAGTAAATCTCCATTAACTACAAGAAAAAAAAGCAACTAAAGTCTGAAAAAATGAACTTTTTTCAACCTATAATGCTTTTAGAGCATGTCATATTGCGGAAAGAAATTTAACCCTTGAACAAAAAGGTTGAAAAAATCTTTAAGACCCCTGAGCCAAAGAGCCTCAGAGATATACAGGTATTCTTAAGAATGATAGTTTAACATTAATCTATCCTTATTTCGCTCAACTTGATGAACCTCTTGTTGTTTTGCTTGCTAAAAACACGCCTTTTGTGTGAGGAATAGAGCAAAGTACTGCATTTATGACCATAAAGTATTTACTGCAAAAAAGGAAGATTATATGACATCCAGACTAAAAGCCATTCAGCCTATGTATATATGACTCCAATTTAGACATAGAATTCTTTCACTTGCAACTGGATTATGAAGGCATTGACCACCTGGTGTCTAATTACAGCAAAACGTCTTCAATGGCTGAGCGAAACTATAATGTCAGGGAGAAAAAGTGTATCAAGATTTTGGCAGATAGCATTTATAGAAAAGTGCAATCCAGCGGAAGGTTGCACAGGAGCCAAATATTATTGAAGCAACAGGAAGGCAATATGGTTATCACCAACCCTTAATAAAATAGATTACAAAATGAGAATGATAAGCTTCTATTACAATTATCTTTATGTGATGGTAGAGTCACACTACAGCTAGTTTTGAATATATCGCTAGGTACCTCTTCAACCAGCAGAGTCACAATGCTGATTAAAAAGTTTAAAAACTCTTTTCTTTGGTTACTAATCGCCACTTTTAGCTTGTCACTGAAGTCACTCTACTGTTCAGGACCATATTTTGCAGGATTGGTTACGCTATATCCATCATGTCACAGCATTTGTATCTTTTAACCAAGCTGGTATTTCTCAACTATTGATTCATTTGCTGGAATTGCTGACGTATTGGATGTATCTATCTTCATTTTTCTACCATATTTCATAATGGTGGTCAATTGACCACCATACCTTATTTCTGATAAGTTATAATACATAATATTTTGGTCAATGATTTGGTGACCAACCAATATGAAATATATTCGCCTTATGGCTCAATCATATCAATTCTTTAATATTTCCCTTTTGATTGAGCAATACTAAGTTGGTGGTTGTCAGGAATCATGAGAATTTGAATGGACATGAGCGAGATTCAAACGTGACCTAAATTGCAACTCAGTTGTGGGAGCTCTACTAATTAAATGAGCATTGAGAATAACTCATTGAATGAAATCCAAAAAGGGCGAAAGGAAACAAAAACACTGGAAGAATCCGCTAATTCTTCACCATAGGCACTAAGTCAGCTGGTGAAGATCTTGCCATTCAAAAGTCTATAAACTCGGCCACCCTGGTAAAAGTGATTTAAATTTAAAGAAAGCCTGGGCCTCCTGCCACATTGTCAAAGAGTTCTTCTTACCCTACTCAAATCTTGACTATCACTCCAAGCTCCCCTAGGTGATCTCAAGTATCTTAAAGGCCTATAAATTGCTCCAAGTTTTGACTAATATAGATACCTTCAGATTTTCTAGCTATTTTCACTAGTGATTATTTGTCTGTTTTTTATACAGAAGACCTTTCTTGTTTAAAGCAAACAGAGTAGCTTCAACAATGAATTTCTGTTTAGAGATTACCTTAGTGAACACAATCCTAAAAGATTCCTCTGAAACCGCGTTCAACTATTAATCAAACAGCCTTTGAAGCCATGACCTTCAGAGAGGTGACGAAGTTCTACAAAATTGTTGTCCCTTGCCCGGCCCTTCAGAGGCTCCTAATGAAGACCTATCTTCCATATAAGCAACTCCAGTGAAGACAGCCCTACCATTATGGAGGATAATATGAGTTTGACTTGAGGGGTCGCTATCAATAATCAATATGTGACGCTACCTCAACTGCAAGAACTTGAGTTCCATGCAACCATGAATTTAACTAACTCAGTCCCCCAATTAATACACTTATCAAATTCAATCTCCCATTGTCTCCTAAACAATTTGAGATTTTCTAGGCGATGTTGTAACACCTGATTGGAGAACTAGTCAGAGCAGCTATACCCAAACTATTCATATGCGCTGATTTTTCCTGAGCAGAGTGTTCAAGCAATTATATAAGAGCGACCCATATGGATTCATACCTCAATGATTTGTGCACACTGCCTTACACCAAAACATGCAGTTGCTTTCTTACTGCAACATTGAGATGCAGCGACAGCTAGGATTGATCCATTAGATTCACTACCAACTCCTTGAATTATATGACGTCACCTCTAATTTTAGCTGCAATAATTGAGAGACCATTTTGATCAAGCATTGGGAGATCAACGACATCCAACGACATCTTGCTCAAATTGACACTGAAGTTGTCCAATACTTGCAGAACAAATTCGCCCAGCGGATGGTCCAATTAACCACTGGTGTGGACCAATGAGTGGAACGTGCCTTATCCACCCTCATCAATGCTATTACCAAAGATCGCCAAGTGGTGATCTAGTTAGGGTAAGCTGGGGCCTCAGAATGGTGCAACTGGGGAAAGCCTGTGGAAACATGGGTGAGTAGCTAGCACCAGAATCCAAAGTGAACGAAGGTCAGGTCCTGTAGTGGCCTGAAAGAAGCGCGGGATGGTAGTGATGTTTGATGAATTGTTCTTGCAGGTGTCTACCACTCCCTAAGAGGAGAATATGGATAGGAAGGGAGGTATGAGTCAGGCAAGGTGCAAGCTAAACGGCCTCCAAATGAGCTGGGGTTGCACATGTGCAGACCCCAGGACAAGGGAGGGCAATTCTAATTGGCTACACTTTAGTGCACCCGCCTACAATAAATGCCGTGGTTTGCCAAGTTGGTCTGAAGCTCATCAAGCTGCTGATTCAGTCAGCATGAGCTGGCTAGTGGCAAAACGGATCATGCAAGAAATTGATAGAAGATCCAAAAGAACTCCAAGGCTTCCTAGACAAAAAGAGGACTGAGAGCATAACTTCACTAAAAAAGTAGATAACAAAGGGGAGGGCTTCAGCCTCTCCCCCCTCAGGGGCTTTAAACCTGTAATTTATCAGGTCTTGTCCACCGCAAGGGGGATAAGAGGCATATCGCCTGTCCTGGCTGGTGCAGACGAGCTTCCCAGTACTTAAACAGGGCGGGAATATGTCAGTTTAGGGGGTAGCGTGAGCTACTCCCAATTGTGGTTGGGCACACAAATTTAAGTGGTGCTTAGATTTGCACAACCCTAATGTGGTGGGACAGTACCCTAGGCCTTCATCCTGCAATAGTTGCCTGCACTAGTAGCCCCTTGGGGCTTTTAAAACTCAAACATGCCAAGTGACAGGTTCTTGACTTGTCAATTTTGTTCAGCCGTGTCCAGAAGCTGAGCGAACAACTTGCAATGATGCTAACTACTGCAGTTATGGTACAACATGAGGCCCTCAGCAAAAAAGGACCCAGTGGGAGAGAAGGAGAACAAGAGCCCCCTGGGCCTGGAGGTCCCCAAGGACCTTCAAGCGCCTCCTCACCTACTAGACCTTTTTTTAATAAACACCATGAAGCCTGAATTAAAGCCCTCAAATGACAACTGTTATGTTGGCCTAAATAGATAAGATGACTATTGATGGGGAATATTTGGATGCTAATTTGAACTTCCCCTCTTTGTACAACCACTATGTGATGATGACTGGCACCTGCGCCAATTAGGTCGCCTCCCAAAACAAAGCAAATCGTCACTTCAAGCAGATAATTAACTGACTCCAAACAATCAAAGCTAAACAGGATGCTCTTTCTGAGCAATTGGGCCAACAGTCTGAAGAGATCAAGAGTATATGCCAACTATTAGGTTCTAAGGCGCCCCTTAAGCATGTCAATGAATGTTACGCCACTATCCAGGATTACATGGACGAGATCCGCCATCAGTTTAATAGGGCTTCCCGCATACTGATATAGGCATCACGAAGCCCACTGTTTCAGAACGCCCAATCTACTGTCATTCATGTCCTCTCCAAACTCATCAGAATTCAAGCTTACCTTTAAGGAGAAGTACATCCCCAGGGCTGAGAAAATTAAATCGTACCTCTTTATATATGAGGGCATCATGGAGTGAACTACCAACCAACAAAAATGTTTTTTTTAGTACTAGATGGTTCCAGCAAACCAACAAAAATGTTAACATATACAAACATGTCTGGATAGAAGGTCATGAGAAATTATGATTCCTTATTTTAAGACATACAACATGTGGGCAGCCATTATAGATGCCCTTATCGAGGAATTCTGCATCAACTTAACCCTCTCTACAGTAAGCAGTCTTTCATACATACCCGCCAGAGATGAGGGGAAACTCACATTAAATTTGTGGAATGCTTCTATCATGAAGCACAGGAGTTAGCTTCCTGTGAACGGATTACATTGAATGATGTCATCTCAGCTGTTCACTCCGCTTTTCCAAACCAAAAAACCAAAAACCTATTTCCAGAACACTAAAAATATGTTTATTCTATTATCGACATTAAGAAGTCAATAATGGAATTGTCCAAGCCAGATGTATGCCAAGCTTTTGGTAAGGGTAGTTAAACCAATATATATTTCATTGGGCGTTTTCAGGGTCAAAACCATGTTGTGACCCATGCTCATATTTTTGAATCTTTTGGCCATCAAGAAAGTTCCTGTTGGAAGAAGCAAGCTTATGAGTCAGGAAAAGTAAAGTCAGCTTAGGGTGTAAGTCACCCTCTGTTGATGAAATAACGCCTCAACTTCAATCTTCTGCCACTCTGCGCGCTGATGTTATGTACTGGAAAAACCTGACGAATTGGACGTTCAAGTATCTACAATTTTGAACAAAGACTTAACTTCCACTTAATCTGCCTTTTATTGACTGCTCCCTCCAGGAAACTTTAATTACTTGATTCCCCACTTTGGCACCAAATTTACTCGAGTAGAAATCATTGTCCACAAGTTGAGGATCTTAGCCATCATCAACACTGGCTCCCCCATCAGCGTCATTTCCTCTAGTCTGGTCAAGCGGATAAAGGTTGCACTGGACCAGAATCATTCCTAAACTATGGAATGGCGGGACATCATTGTACCCACTTTCTGGGAGCCTACTCCTCCTTGCCTCTTTAATTTGGCTCTCTTGTTGTTGCAGCTCCTGAGATTGCGTTGGAAAAAGATGGTTACGACTTGCTTATTGGCTCCCAATTCCTAGTTGAATTTGATACTCTAATAAGCCACAAGATTTCATACTTTTCTATTTTAGGTACCATTTAGCTCTGGATGTGAAGGACGTTCCTAAGGAAAAAGGGAAGAGAAAATCCCAATGTTTCTTACGTGAACACCTGCACTGCATTGAATGGCTAGTGTACCAGGTTATTAGACCAAAGACCAAGCTGCTGCCTTCCCATGAAGAGGCTATGGAAGGAATTCTGTGTATGAGCCTGGTTGCGTAGTCATACCACCTATATCACAGATCTTATTGGAGACTAACTCCAAGCTATAATATCATCAAACACTTATTTAGAATTCAAGGAGAGAGCAATCTGACATTCAAAACCACTTACTTGTCCTGGAGTTCTGGATCCCACTTACCGAGGCACATTGACTGTCCTAATGGCCAACTTTACTGATTGGCTGATGCAAATAACTTGGAATAGACCTGTCACATATGTAAAGATTTGGCCCGTTGACCAGATTGAGTCCATCTGAGGATGTAAGAACCTGAAAAACTTAGAGATAGACGAACAAGTTAGCTCAATTCAAGGTGAAAAGTGGTGACACTCTTACTTGCAAACAACAACAGGATAACGCCCTAATTGAAGATTATGTCAATATATTCTCCACTGACTCAGAAAATTTCGAGATGATGAACGGCATGCAACATCAAATTTCTACTGGTGATGCCAATAATTCGCGCCTGCCACTATTAGAAGTAAAAAAGTTAAGGAAACTCAGTTCACAAAAAGTTGAAACAACTAATGAAAGCTGGGTTGCTAAAACCATTCTTTACAGTCCCTGGGCCACGCCGTTGTTGCTTGTGAAGAAGATGAATGGAGGGCATCGTGTAGTAATGGACTACCGCCGTCTGAGTGCCATTACTTAGAAAGATATCTACCCGCTACCTAGGATTGATGACTCCTTATGCCTCTTAGCCAGATTGAATTTTTCTCCACAATGGATCTTGCCATCAGGTACTGGTAAATAGAGCTTTCACCGGATGACTAAGAGAAATGCGTGCTCATAGTGAGTAAGGGTTTATTTAAATTCACTTGCATGCCTTAGGGGCTATGCAACGCCATGGCCACATTCCAGAAGGCAATTTTGCCTGTTGGGAGAACTGAATATGTCATGTGTGCTGGTCTACCTGGATGATGTAACTGTATTTTAATTCACGTTCAACCGGAATTTGGCCACTTGAAGAAAATATTTGGACGGCTACGCGCTGCTGTGTTGAAATTAAAACCCACCAAATGTCATTTCCTTCAGACTGAGATGGAATCTTTTGGTCATAAGGTCTCCCACAAAGGAATTTCATCCTTTCCAACAAATGACTGCTATCAAAAAATGACTCAACCTAGCAATTTTCATGACATTAAGGTTTTTATTGTCATGGTCAGGTACTATTGACAATTTATAAAGCACTTCTCTGAGCTTTCTGAGCACCTAAATTACCTCCTCCATAAAGAGGATCTCTCTGATGGGAGGATTTCCAGCAGCAGTCCTTTGATATCTTAAGAAAGTTTTGATTATGGCCCAATTATGGCACATCCTGAGTTTAATAAAACCTTCATTATATTTACTGATGCTAGCATTGTGGCTGTGTTGGGCCATTCTGGCTCAACTGGACGCAAGCCAAGTTGATAACCACATAACTTACTTCATTAAAAAACTAACCTTACAGAACAAAATTACAGCTTAACTGAACATGAGTGACTCGCCGTGTTATTGGCCATCAAAAATTTCCGCTCTTTTCTGTATGGGAATAATTTCACCATAGTGACTACCCATACTTCACTATGGTGGCTACAGAAAATGAAAGACCTGGACAGATGATTGCCCTGATGTTCCTAAAGCTCCAGAATTATGACTTCAGGATAGTCCACTACACAGGGATGATATGCAAAATGCAGTCAGGTTGTCATGATTTATTATCTTGGCTTCTTATGCTTTCAAAGATGACCGGATCTATGAGCTTATTGCAAAACTGAAAGAGTGGATCAATGGGCCTTTGACAATGCACAGCGCATAAAGCATATGGCTGCTCAGACTCGAGTCAAAAATAAATTGTTATATAAGCAAGTTGGAGTCTTTTGCCTAAGGTATGTTTGACACTCTGCTCATACAAAATCCTCTTTGGAGGCTCTTGTTGCCGTTGGGCATGGCGCAGTGAAGTAAACCCATTGATGGCTGAGGGACTACTGGTACTGGGAGGAATGATCGAGATAGTCCATGCTGTTGTTGACTTGTATTTCAATTGTGCAAATCAGAAGCCGCTCAGTCCATTATACCAGAATCATGACATGGGCCCCACGGCCCCTTTTGCCATGGTAAGCATTGATGTAATTGGAACCCTGCCTATGGCGATGTATGGTCACCGATTTATTAAATTTGCAGTTGATCACTCTACAAAATGGGTTGAGGCTATCTCATTGCCTCCCCAACTTCCAAAGTGACCACATCTTTCTTGCTGAAGCAGGTCTTCAGTTGTCATGGCAGTCCCAAGGTGCTGCTATCCGACAATGATGCCAATTCTATTTCCAGTGTAGTTGCTGACTTAACTCTCTAATAGGAACTTATCATTTATTCACAACACCTTACCATCTGGGTATCAGTGGAGCTGTAGAGCGAGCAAATGGTTCGATAGTTGCATCCTTTGCAAGTTGGCTTCCTCCTATACTTATAAAAAAGATACATAATAGCGTCCTTATTAGCATATTGCGCTAGTTATCACTGAGTTATTCAGATCCCACCTTTTCAAACCCTTTATGAGCGAAGATCAATTTTTCCCTTTAGTGTGCAGCTTATACTTAAAACTTCCACCCCAGAAACCACAGACTTAGCCATGCGAAGACTGATGATGAATTATATAGGTTGCAAGCATTAGACGCAAAATCCATAAGGTACTATTCAACAAAGAGAAGCTAATCAATGGAACGCTTAGCAGCTGGTCCTACCCAAATTTAAATAGGCAAGCACGTCCTATTCTATCATCACCATTAGGGGATGAATCATAAATTTGACATTCTTTGGTCTGGACCATACCAAGTGATCTGTCGTCAGGGTTTTTGAAACTAAGGGTTTTGAGAACTTGTCCCATTTTAAGACCAGAAGACCCAAAGTTCCTGGTTGCTAGATTATACTTAAATGCTTTCCATGTATGCAAAGTATTTATTCAGGTTAACGTCTTTGGAGTCATAAAATCCTAACTGTTGTTTTTATTTTTAAGTAAATTAGAAGTAAGGAAAATTTGACTTAAAAGATGGCAAAAAGAGAATGTAAAGTTTATTGCTTAGAAACAACGTTATAATTGAGTTTTCTCAGTCAATCTCCATGCGTACTAATCTAAGATCTATTTTCATTACATATAGGGGATTCTGAAGCAGTGTTCATATCTGTCGAATGGGATTAATTCTACACATAGATAGGGTTCAAACCCCAATAACAGGGGGTTTTGGGCGAGTAATATTTGACCGCACTAGTTGTGAATTGTCTCTATAATAAGAGGGTTTGAAATTCGTCAGAGTTATCCCAAAATAATGGCTTCTGCTATTTTGATGGCTTGGGTTTTATTCCCGTTATCTACCTCATCCAAATCTACAAATTGGGTAGGAATCCCAACAACGCCCCCCTCTAGATATTGGCATAGGTGGAAAATGGTTGGAGAAAATGACTATGTATGTTATTTACCACAGTACCCTTAATGACCTCTACAAATGATTGTTTGTTGCCCAACTTATGAATGACTTTGTAGGTCCCCAACCAGTTTGTGCTCAATTTTTTATCACAACCTACGTCCAATGGTGGTAGAAAAGGACTAGGTCACCTAGCTGGAAGGTGTGAAGAAGTTCATGTTTGTAATTAAACTGTCTTGTTTCTCTATTAGTTGTAGCAAATAAGTTCTTGGAAGCCAGGGTCAGAAGTTAATAATTCATTGGCAATGCTTCACATTGCAACTTAAGGGGCATCAGGTAAAGCATGATAAACATGACCTGCACTTTATTAAGGCAACTAGGGATTTCTTCCATACAAAGCCTGGAAGGGCGAAATTTTAAACATTTAACAATAACTTATCTTGTAGGCCAGAATCGTACTAGGCAAATATTGGGGACACTGAAGAGGGTCAGTTGTGGATATTTTCAAAGAGGGCCACAGTTAGGGCCCATTTCGCCCGCTCTACCCTTCTTTTGGTTTTAAGTTTATGGTATAGATTGGAAAATACTTGAGTATCCAATCAGTTTGGGTAAGTCGCCATCAATGATCAGAACTTTTGACCATTCTTATAGAGAATTATATTAAAGCACCCATGCTAGGTGATAATTCAATTATATAAGAATGTGGCGGTAGCTTTTTCTGAAGCAGATGTAACTATACAGCTTCAATACACTTAATTAAATGATTATGACTAGAAGGAGGAACTGAGAACCATTAGAGGTTTGATGGAGAGGTCCCACACATCAGTGCCTAAGGTATAGAAGTGTTCACAAGGTGAAACCATTGGATGAGATTGAGGTTAAGCTAGTTTGACTTTTACATATTAGTCAGGATTGTAATACATTTTGGATTGGAACAATCATTCCTTCCCAGTAGCTTTGAGCCTAAAGCCACTGGTAAGTTTTCCAAAATCCCTGTGGCTGACTTGCCAATGTCCATCCAATATGACGTCAGTTCAAGCCAAAATTTGTACATAGGGCAACCATTTTTGGACACAAGTTTGTACAGTTAGCCGTTTTTGACTTAAAGATTTGCTGATTGTTTTTCTAATTCCTTTTGAAGGGTGGGGATTTTTTTTTTTACATAAGTGCAATTAAATTGAGTGGTTGTATAGTTGATCCTCTTTAGGGTAATTAAAGTTAATATGGGAAGCCGGGCTAGGCAATCCACGTTTTGGTGTATTGGTCCTGGTCAGTAAATAATGAAAAATGTAGTTGTGAATTTTTAACGCCCAGCGGGCTAGCAACCCATTGAGGCCCTTCATTTTCTATAGACATTAAAAAAAGCATGATCAGTGATTATAATGAAATGTACCAAATATAAGTAAGCTCAGATATGCTTAATATTCAGTAGTACTACCAACCATTCACTTTCTGTAATGCAATAGTTGCGTTTGGCTCCTATTAGGGCTTTACAATAGTATGCAATAGGATGGTCTACTAAGTTTTTATTGTGCTGAAATAGTATGACTCCAATAGCTAAAATGCTATACTTGGTAAAGAGAAGAAGAGGTTTATCAAAATTCGGATGAATAAGTACTGGAGAGTTGTATAGAGATATGTTTAGCATGTTGAAAGCCTGCTGTTGCTCTTCTTTTACTGGAAGGATATCCCTTTCTGCAATAAATACACTGTAGGCTCGGAGGTGTTGTAAAAGTGGGGAATAAACTGGTGATAATATCCCACCATCCCTAAGAAATCTTGTACATCTCATAGGGTCTTAGGGGGGACGTCGTAGCAATGGCCAGGTCCTTGTCATCATCAGGGGATATTCTAGCTTTACTTATCTTATGAGCCAAAAAATCCATTTCATTCTGAAAGAAGGAGCATTTTAACGGCTTTATTTGAACAAAGATTGCCGTAACTGCTGGAAGACTTTCCTAAAGTGATCTAGGTGCTCAGTAAAGGTTCTCAAAAAATGGTAATAATGTTAAGATAAACTAGCACACAGGAGAGTTTTAAATCGCCTATGAGTCCATAAATGGTGCATTGGAAGGTAGCTGGGGCGTTACATAACCACAGCGGCATTTGAGTGGGCTCAGATAGTCCTTCACTTGAGATGAGAGCGCATTTTCACAATCCTCTGGCGAAAAATCAACTTACCAGTATCCACTGGCAAGATCCATGGCTAAGAAATAGTGGATCCCATCAACCATACGGAATCATCTATACACAGCAGAGAATAGCTATCCTTTTGTGATGTAGAATTGAGTGTCAAACATCCATGACAACATGGTAGCCACCATTTCTTTTTCTAAATTAAAAAGAGTGGGGAAGCTCACTGGCTTTTATTAGGCACCAGTAAACTAGCCTTCAACAATTGCAGTAACTAAGGCCAGAGCTTTCTCAACTTTTGTTTTGCGGTATGGCTGGGACTTGAATGGAGGGAGAGCCTCAGTCACAATTTGATAAATTACCTCAGGTTATTTCCCATAGTCGCTTGGTCCTGAGGTAAAATATCACCATACTCCTCAAAGAGGTCTTTGACATTCTGACGTTTGTTAGGGGTGAGATTAATTTCAATTCTTCTTTTTGATCAGAGCTATGGTTTGTAGGGAATCCAAAATCTTTTAAAGAGCTAAAACAAGGCAAAGCGGTGATATTATTAATGGGACATAGTTTTTATGTAAGCAATAGGGGCATGCCAAAGGACTTGTAGGGTTTGATTTGTTAGTTTTCCTAATAAGATAAAGATAGATTTCTTGTAGGCAAGATCCAATATTTTGGGCAGGTCAACGCTTCTCTAAAGGGTATGGGTGTCCACTTAGCTCCAAAAAATTTGACTAGGAAGGGTGAAAATCTTGATTACCAAATCCACAATCACTTTTGAGCCAGAGGGTATTGTAATAGAATGGGGGGCATACAGAAGGATCCCATCTTTGGCGTCCACAGCCTCAAGGGAGTAACTTAATTTTTTTCTCTAAGACTTGATATTCAATTTTAAAAATGAAGGATGAATATTCCAGGAGGCGGGTTCATTTTTTGGGGCTCCTTTACTCTTGACCGGGCGTTCAAATATTAACAGGGTCCAATACCCTAATAATGATAGGTACTTTTCTTTATGGTTGATGATGCAATTGAACTCCCACATCATTTAGACCCTAATAAGTAACTCATAATTATTATTTTTCTCTTGCAATAGTGGAAAAGTAATTAGAAGCTTTCCAAATTGGAGAAGTAGGGCAGAATACGCAACAATTGCTTTAGTCATCTAAATACTGGCTGTCTCATCTTCAGCGTTGGGAATCAAGTCTGAAGCCACTTTTATTTTTTCAATAAGTTTAGAGGATACCATTTAGTACTAAAAAATAAGTTTAGAGGATATAATGTTAATTGGTGAGCTGGTATCAATTATCGCCAAGTCTTTAACTTTATGAATGGCTACCACTACTTGAACCAATGAAGACCTGAATGGAGAATTAATGGCTATTATACTACCATGGAATTGGTAGTGAAGCAAGCAAAGGATTTTGCCGCGGCCAAGCTCAGGGTGTTTGATGTTTTTAAAGGTTTTGTCTGTCAGAGCTTGGCTTTTCATAGAGAAACTGACATACAAGAGTAGATTGGGTAACTGACCAGCATAAAATAGGAAGGCTGGAAATCTTTATTTCCTTGGATAGAAAGGGGTATGGCGACTTCTCTAGGTGACAATAACACAAAGAATCCCAAGGTGCTGGACATGGAACTAGAGATAGTACAAGGGTCATGAGGCACATGATTGTCATCAGCATAGGGAGCCTCCAGTCCTATACTGACTGATCTTTTGCCGACCTACGTTGGAAGATGCGACAATTGTCTACTGTATGGTTGTTTCTCTTGCAAAAAGTGCATGATAATTTATGGGTAGGTGAATCAGGAAAGGTAATCACTGATACTTGGGGCCGATGCTTATTATTATTTGAATTAGGGGGCTCAGTGGGTTTGAGTAGATTGGCTGGAATCTACAAAATGGCTTCTTTGATATGGACGAGAGACGTCCAGTTAGACTTCACTTCTTTATGATAAAAAAGGGTATTAGGCATACTTTTTAAAGCCAAAAACGAGGCAATGGTAGTGCCATCTAAAGTAAGATATTTTCTGGTGACCTTCGTTTGAGACTCAAGGTAAAAACGTTGAGCAAACTCAGTGATGGGTTTTATGATTAAGGCTAATGCCCATAGAAGTTTGCTTTTGGTTGGATAAGGTTAGGTCGCTCATAATTTCCCAATGCAAGGCAGTCTTGGCGTCATCCCAAGTCTGGCAGTACATTAGATGAGGTACCATAATGTCTTGAGCTACACAACTAAGACAATTAGTTTTGTTTTGAGCTGATGGTTATCAGTGGCTTCCTTCATAGCACTTTCATAACAAAATAGGAATAAAAAGTAGCTCCCTTCACCTGGGACGTACTTCTCTTTGAACGACGGTTTTAATGTGCCACTTGGGGGGAGGGTTAACGGCCAAATGAAGTGAACTGACACCAGGGGGACGTTTTCACCTAATGAGGAACTGATATCGCTGGAAGGTTCATAAGGGTGGAAGGCGTCCACTTTATTTTGTAAACTGTTTTCATATTCAATAATAGAGTCTAACCAATCATGAGTAGCACAAAGGGCCAATTTTGTGGCGATGAGAGGGGTTAAATGCCAAATCTTGCTTTTGAGCTTAGTAGTCACATTTCAAGTTCAGATTGGTTTTCTCAAGGGAGAGAATTTTTGCTTTATCACGTGCATCATACTGAGTAACTTTGTCAAGAGTTTAAGGCGTTACTGAACTAAAGAGAGATCTGAAGCTAAATCATTTATGTTCATTGTAACAATAGTTGCACAGTGAAATCAGGGTAAACATGCCAGGGAGCACCAGTTTTGTTGAGACTAAGGGGTTTTGACTACTTGTCCCATTTATTTTTAAGACTAGGAAACCCAAAGTTCCTGAAAGCTGGATTCTAATTAATAAAATTCATAGACTAGAAAGACTTTGTTCAGGTAAATGTCACTTGAGTCATAAATCCTAACTATTGTTTTCGTTCCTAAGTAATTTAGAGGTAGGCCAATTTTAACTTAAAAGACAGCAAAAAGAGAGTGTAAAGTTTATTTCTCAAAAACATTATTATAAGGAAGTTTTTTTCAGTCAATATCCATGTTTACTAAGCTAAGATATATTCTCATTACAAATAGGGAATTCTGCAGCAGGTTGTTCATATTTGTGAATTGGGATTTATGTGCTGCATAAATCGGGTTTGATCACTAATATTAAAGGGCTTGGGCGACTAATATTTGGACGCATTAGTTGAGGATTGTCCTTAATATTAAGAGGATTTGAAATTCATCAGGGTTATCCACAATAATGGTTTCTGCTATTTTAAGACTTGGGTTTGATTCCTGTCATCTACCTCATTAAAATTTTCAATTCAGGTAGGAATCCTAATGAGGTTCCTGAAAATCCATTGCCTCTGTAAAGTCAGGTGCCATTGTAAACTGGGTGTATGCTAGATTTTATTGCAAAGATTATGTTCCTCACCAGCATTATGAGACAGCATTGTTGGGAATAATGAGAATTAAACGGACATGAGTGAGATTTGAATTTGAACCAAATCACAACTCAGCCATAGAACTCCACCAATTCAATGAGCATTGAGACTAACTTTTATCCTGATATCCAAAAAAGGTGAAAAGAAATTTAAACCCTGGAGGTATCTCTTCAATTCTCTTAGCAAAAGGCACTGAGTCAGCTGGTGAAATTATTGACATTTAAAGTCCCCAGAGTCAACCACCCTGGAAAAAGAGAGTTGAATTCAAAGAATTCATGTGCCTCTTCCTCTAATCAAAGATGTCTCCTTACCCCAATCAATCCTAAATGTCACTCCAGGCTCCCCATATGTGATCTCAAGTATCTCAAAGGCCTATAAATAACTCTGAGATTTTGACTAATAAAGATACCTTAAGATTTTCTAGTTATTTTCATTAGTGATTATTTCGCATGTTTTTATACAAGAGACCTTTCCTGTTTGAAGTGAAAAGAGTAGCCTCAACTAAGAATTTACGTTGAGAAGATGGCTTATGGAACTAATATAAGAGTTACCGCTGGAACAGCATTTGAAAATTATTTTAAGCCTTCAGAGGCCTTGACCTTCAGAGAGGACAATGAAGTCCTACAGTGGGGCCGCTTCTTCTTTGTCCCATACCATGAAAACCTAGTTCTTGTACATCTATTGACCCATCCGTGGAGGTCTAATTCTCTAACATAAGGCATCATTTCCCTCATTGGTGCTGAAACTGACTTCTCCCAAGTTTGAGTCTTTCCCCATGCATGTAGAAGTTGAAGCGCCTAGCATGGCCAAAATACTCAAATCAAGTGAGTGGATGATGATAGAAGTGAATTACATTTATGATTATCAGAGAAGGCAGAAGAAGAGAGCTGGAAGTGGCAGCAAAGATAATCATGGTACACGATGTGGTTGCTTAGATTCATTCTTTGCATTTTTCTATTTAAACGCCAATATTTATATATAGTCCCATCCTTTTTTTCTGGTTATATGGCTGGAGGAAATTAATGTTCACTTAATTGATAACCTGGCTGCTTGCCAGCTCCTTAATTATATAGGTGCAGCGGACGTCTTCTCTATTAATTTTTAGGGTACAATCTATGCTAGTTAGTCTCTTCCTTTGTCCATATCTGTGCTGTTCATGGAACTGGTCACGCTCTTCTATCTCAGGCTAATGAAGCCCACTATGCTGTTGTTGACCAGAATCATGATCCTTGATCTTCTTGGACAGACTTGTTAAGTATTCTTTGTTCTAAATTTAAATTAATGGGGATGTTTAGCAGCTAGATAGTGTTGCAGATATATTCTGTTGTATCGTCTACATAGGAGTAGAGTAGTGGTTACAAAGATGGGTTCCTTTCATAGAGTAACTGGAAGGGACTCTTCCCAGTCACTAAGTATAGATGATGTTGTATGCAAAAACTGCAGTTGGAGGAGGGTGATCCAGTATGACGTTCTACCCATTGCAAGTTTCCCAAGTATATTCATTAGGGTTCCGTTAGCATGTTTGACAGTTCTTGTTAATTTCCAAGGATTGCTTGATTTATAAATAAATCTTGCGCATATAATAGAAAAGAAGTTGGCTTAAAAGTCCTCCTGATTTTAGCCATTGTATTATGGTAAATTTTCTGTTCAGAAGCTCACTAGGCTTATTAAAATTAATCTGCCTTTTAGTTCATACTTGGGCTAAAACTTTCCTATGAATTTAAGGAACTTATTGTCAGGGCTTTGAGGAAGGAACTCCAATCTGACCCCTAATAATCAGGGCCCAAAGCCCCACCCGAGTTAAGAGGCCATCAAGGCCCAAAATAAAGCTAAAATGGAAAGGATATTGAGAGAAACGGTAATTTATTAATTTGATCCTTAAGGTATTTATATGACCTCAATGGATCTGGAAGGAAAGGAATAGGAAAGTCTCAGCATTGATTGCCAATGATGATCAAGAAAATAGATGAATAAATATATAAGGGGAATGGTCGCATCCTTGACATAAGTTGTTAGTGCACCTGAAAGGTTAATTATTGGGTTCAAGCACCAAAAGTGATTACGCCGCACCTTTTTGAGTGTTCAGCATCCTCAGCATTAGTCACCAGTGCTGAATTTGAATTAAATGATAATTTTTTTATTGTGGCCAATCCACAATATTTTGGATTGGGCTTACACCAAGTTAATGGAGAGCCCAATCTGGAATCCGCCTGTAGGCAGGTTGGGACTCCTAGGCAGGGCTTCCCCCAATTAAGGGAGAATCATGACACTTATACTGAAGCAGGCAAAAGTAAAAGATAAAGACTTCTAACTTAACAGCTTGTCAACACCCTTCAAGAAAGGACTCTGACAAAAAGCTAGATAAAGATAATTAAGGAAAATATACCTCATTATGAGATTTACTAGATAATCAATTCATTAGGCCAGGTGCCAGTATTTATACCTCTGGGTGTAACGTGCGGAATAATCCAAGTCTCTAAACGTTGCATAAGTGAATCAACCATACACCATAAAAGAGAATTGCCTCAATCTAATGGCGATCTAGGTGATTTAATGATTTAAACAGGTAGCTCCTGCTCCAAACGCACTTGGGAAAACTCAACATTGCTCAGGAGACTTCAGTGTCCCATTTGGCTGAGGTATGGTGGCTAATATGATCTCACCCCCTTTAGGGGTTCACTGGAGTAGCCTACATACTAAAAACTAACATCAAGACATCAGAACAGGTTCCTTCATTAGTCACATATATAAATAAAACCACTTCTTTGATCATTTAATATAATTTAAGCAAATAGGTAGTTTAATTTATGGTAGTGCAATGTGAGGTGTATCCATTTTAGAACTCCAAAATGGGATTTTAAAAAGCTACCTGTAGATATAATTTAAAACTTGAAATTAAATTTACTAAATAATGTAGACTGAAGCCTTTGATCCCAGTATTGATAGCTGGCTAGAAACTAAATCAAATTTAAATAAATTTAACTAAAAAGTAATGATCAAATAAATTTTTAAAATAAAAAATTGAAACTTGAAATCCGCCATACAATCATCAGGTGAGATGGAATTAACTATTATTCTAGAAATTGGGAAAAATATTACAAAAAAATTATCATTACTAAAGGTATCTCATGGCCACATTTTGGGCAACCAATTCCTACAAATAATTATTTTCCATCTCAGTTTGCCCTTGAACTGATTTAACCATGACCTATTGCTAAAACTACTGGTAACAATATACTCTCAGAATTGGGAAGTTTTTAAAGACAAAAATTGCAACATGAAGAATTGTTTATCCCCATTAGGTTGGGACCACCTAGTCCCAAAATTTGCAACATAAAAGTGAGAAAATACTAAAATTAGTCCAATTTGAGTTTTATCATACAGCTGATGAAATATGACTTCTGGAATTTGGAATTATATATAAGTGAATTACATGCCCTAATCAGGACATTGATAGTCCTCTTAATAGCACTAGGTGCTCCCATTTGTGCAGTCAATGTGCAAGTGCTATTGTGCCAATTATGTGGATTGACATACAAAATTTGCCATAGGGCGAGAAACTGATTGCAAAAATATGATGGTAATCTTATAGTTGTATTTGTCCATAGGATTTTTTGAGTTGTTTTTAGGGATCAATTACCAAAAAGCTTTTTAAAGACATATGGTCAATATTATTCCCAATTAGTATATACTAAAAGTCGATTTGTTGTGAGTATAATTGCCTAAATTGATAATAGGATATTCAGATCAAGTTTAAATAAGTGTAACCAGCTATAGTTGATTGTTAGGGTAATCAGCATGTGTTTAGAGAGGGCAATTGACCTGAGTTGATGATTGTCAAAGAAATTTGTTTGAGTCAACCACCAGAATCTAACATCTCCCTTTATTTGACTCAAACTAAAGCCCTAAATTTCCGATTATCCTGAACTAGATTGTCATCATTCGCTGGTTTTGGCCTGAATTGTTGTTAGATTAGGGCCAGATAACTAGCCTTGATGCCAGCCCTAAGTGCTGATGGTTTTGGAGTTGGATCCCCTCCCCTCCCCAAAAGTGAACAATAGTATAAATTAATTATGTTATTTATAATTGCTTTTATTTTTTTTATTTTCTTTCTTTTTCTTCATTTTCGCGATGCTATTATTATATATGTATTCTTTTAATTAACCAACTTATTATGCCTTTTAGAAAATTTTCATGAAAATGGTTGTATATATAGCCAGTCTCAACATCTTTTATTTTATATACAAATTGGAATGTCTTCTCAATTTTTTCAGAAAAAACCCGGATGCTATCTAACTTTTGCAATTGGCCCAATTTGTGGGTTTGGCAAAATAAAACTTCGTTGCCCACTTCAAGATTCGCCAATTTGTAAACCTTTTCCATAACATTTTTGTGTTGGTACTTTTTCACCACAGAACTTTAGTAAAAGGCTTATTCTTGAATTTATTTATGGTATCTGCAAGCTTTTCAACATATTAAAGATAGTTGATCTCACTGGGATTTTCTAGGACCACATATGTAGTGATTGGTTGGATGTCTTCCATATAATGAATGAAAAAGGAACATCCTGGTAGCTGATTGGTAGGAGATATTGAAAGCAAGTACTGCCAAACACAAGTAGGTACTCCATTCAGATAGTTTGGACAAAGTTAATTAAATTACTATATTCACCAATGTCCCATTTGCTTATTCAATCATACCATTAGTTTTGGGGTGATATGGAGCAGAGAGCACACATACTCCAATTAACTTGTTGAACTTGGCGAGGACATGGGCGGTGAAGTTTTTATTCATTATCTATAAGGATAATCTGGGGGCATCCATTCTTATGTAGGATGTTTTCAAGGATGAACTTGGCTGTAGTTGCTGCTACTGTTTCCTGGTAGCCTTGGCTTCAACCCACTTAGTAAAGTGGTCAATAGCTACAATAATGTACTTGGCTTTTAGTTTTGTTATTGGAAGAGGGCTGACAACGTCAATATATAGGTATGCCAGGCAAACTTAGGCCGGACAAGCTTTTATAAGATGTGCTTTTTTTAAAAAAGGTTTTTCACCTTGACACTCTTCACAGAATTTTACCATTTCATGAATTTCAAAATACATTGACTCCCAATAGTAGAATTGCTTCAGATGCTCCTTCACATTTTTTTACACCATGTCCTATAGCCTTATGAAAAGCCAAAATGATTTCTGTTTAGGCTGACTATCTTGGAAATATACACTTCTTGCCCTCATTAATCTTGTAACGTGTCCCATTTTTGGTGGCGGTATCTTGTCATAAGTCTTATAATAATTTTTAAACAGATTTGGTATCATCTTTATACTCTTCACTGATCAGCTTCTTAAACAACTCATCAACGGCCATATTAAGCATTGTAATAGTGGGCAGTCAGGACAGTCAGATAGCATTTTGATGCTTTACAAAAACGATGTTAAACTGTTTTTTGTAGGCTTAAAGTTTCAACGCCCAGTGAGATAATCGGCCCTCAGGATATCTTAGTTTGTTTAGCCATCTAAAAATATATGAGTGGTAACAACTTTAAGTTGAGTGCCATAAAGGTAGATCCAAGATTGCTTTCAAGCTTATATGAAAGCCAAGCATTATCATTCCGTCACCATATAGTTTCTCTTGTAAATGTTTAGGTTCTGACTAGCAAAGGCAACTGAATGTTCTTTACTGTACTCCACAATCTGAGATAAAACGTCACCAATTGCCATCATGGATGTATCAGAATGAACGATGTTTTTGAAATCAAAGTTCAGGTGTTGAAGGATTGTGAAACCAATAGTTCCAATTTAAGTTGTGTAAATGCTTCTTGGAAAGCCAGAGTCTAGTCAAATAGAACTTTATCCATGAGTAGATAGAATAGCGGCTCTCCAAGTTGTGTAAAGTCGGCATTAAATTAGTGATAGTACCCAATCATGCCTAGGAGTATTTAAATTTTGTATTTAGATTCAGGAATTTTTTGCAATGGCATCTAACTTAGAGGGCTGTGGCAAAGACCTACTTTTGCTGATTACAAAGCCAAGCTACTCCATTTTATTCTTTAGCACTAGTACTTTCTAAGCTTGATTTTTAATTTTGCAGCTGCTAGCCTTCTGAAAGCCTCATATAAGTGTTCCAGGTGTCCGTAAAAAGTGCGACTGAAAACATTAGTATTATCAAGGTACACTGATATACAAGACAAATTTAAATCTCCCAGGATTGAGCCCATGGCTTTCTGGAAGGTAGCTGGGGCATTTCAGATTCCTTAGGCATTCTTGTCAGCTGGAATAGGCCCACTTGAATATGATTGCACATTTCTTGTGCACCTCTTCAGGCATATCTATTTGCTAATACATTCTAATAAGTCCAATACCGAGAAGAACTTTGCACCCCCTATATTGTCCAAGGCATCATCAATCCATGACAGAGGGTATGAGTCCTTCTTCTTGATGTTGTTCAACTTTTTGTAACCACTGACTAACAATTGCTTCCATCCTTTTTCTTCACTATTAGAATTGGTGCAGCCCAAAGGCTTTTGAGGGCACAACATGTCACAATTGAGGAGTTCTTTGATATCCTTGAAATCATCATCTTCTGATAGAAGAAAGTGTCAAATTGGGAGAAACCAAAAAATTAGTTTATGATCTCCAGTATCAATATTGTTGACGACACCCTTAGCACATCATAAGTCAAAATCATCTTATATGTATATTTTCCTGTATTTAGAAAATAGATCCTGATCTTAACCTTATCTGATTTGGTCAAGTTGCTTAAATCGGCCACAAGAAAAACATTATTAATGTTAATTAGGTCTTTATTAAGAAGCCCTAGTTCAACAAAAGTTCCAACCTTGTGAAATGAGTTAATTTCCTTGGAAGGGAAAAGATGCATAAAAGCATTTGTTTGATATCGCTTGATGGTGATGGGCCAATTTTGCAGGTTTTCACACAAAATGTAAATTTCTTCATGGATGGCGATGTTGATACTAGGTGCAATGTTTGGCTCAAATCGCAATTTAGACCATGGTTGATATTCTTCATCATAAAGTCCTTCTTCGAATTTATTTGTCAGTCTAGTAGGGCCAATTACTTGATCTCCTGGATGGTATAGTAATGTGTTTTGACTACATAAGGATGCCTTTGACTCAATATTCTGGGTGGGTAGTGTTTCTATCTTGATTGTGCTTTAGTATAGCCAATTGGGATTACTCCATCTTAGTAGGCCAGATTTATGAATAGGCTGGGCTTTTTTTAACTGCTCCATCCTTTTACAGCACAGTAGAATATCCTGGCCAAGAATGGTGAGAGTATCATCCTTGTGATTGGTAATAACTCCGTATCACCTCAGAAAAATCAGTCTAAACTAGTAAATTCATAGTTTGTATTTGGCAATACTATGACAGGTGCTGTCACTACAATAGATCTAAATATTAGAAAGGCTACTTTATACACCCCGAGACTTGGTTGTATGCGCTCTGGCTGTGCCAAATTCATGACAGCGGACAACATTGGGTGCAGCATTCAACTTTTTACCAAAATTGCGCAGACTATATTGATAGGGGCTCTGATAAGGATGATGTCTCAAACTCAGACTTTGTTTACTTATATGTCCTCATAAGTACATCAAGAGTAGTTTTATCATGTATTTATTGTGTGAATACTGTGATTGCTGCCTGATCCCAGATATGATTTCAGACTTGAGCAGATATCTTGTGAGTTATCTGCTAAGGTATTCATGGGAATGGCTACTTGTACGTTGTTAAGAAAAGGCAAGTCAGTTGAACAACAAGTTGGAGGTTGAACCTTAATGAATAATCTGCTTTTCATAAAGCTTTGCCTACTCTTCTCAGGCTTCATTGGGAATTTCTAAAGGTTTAGTTGCCTTTGCTTTAGCCCGATTAGTGAACATAAGGACATTGTTAGCCACAATATGGTGGAGATTACCTTCAGCAACATCATTCGCATTAAAGAGCTTGTCAGGGCCGGTGAAATGTTTATAACATCTGTGGAGTTAAAGCATTCCTTCTCTACACACCTTCTCTTTTATCACTCATCATCACGGTTTATTTCTAGAGCAACATGAACCTGGGCTTTTTGTCTGACCATAAGTAGCATTGGCTAGAAAAATTACCCTTTTGTACACAGTTGTGGCATGTAACTGGCATTGACTAATGTTTTTGCTCGAATTTTTGATACATGGTTTGGGAATTTTTCATAGTCAGACATGGTGTAATTTTTAGCCCAAAAATTGGTATTTTTGCTGGTTTTTGGGCCAATTAGGGGCACCAAATCTGCGGGCAAAGCTTCTCAAGTAATTGGTTAGCGTTTGTTTCTCATTTCTCTATTGAATGTGGGTATCATGACATGATGTAAACCACAGTAGGGCATGACCATATGCTCCATTGCAACCTTAGTGTCAACCCCAGTTATTGTGATACACCCTTTAAGACTTGTGCCTCATGAAAAATCTACCATTAATACATTATTAATCTCATTCTGATTGAATTCAATATTAATAAGCTCGCTTTTTTGGGCTGATTTTTCCCAGGCCCTCAAAATTGTTTGATCACCATAATCTTAGATTCAATTAGGACTAATCGTTGAACAGATAGTGCATAATAGGTCGCAGCTGTGGGCATTGAGTGAGTTAATTAATGCTGATCCTTTGGCATGGTATGATGCTCCCCACAATGCTTTTTCAAATAGCTTGAGAACAAGAGTGAACATTCCCATCCCTATCAAACTTTAGCAAGTTTAGAGGTTTAAAACATCTCTCCCTGTTTTGGGAATAGGAGTCTCACTTCTTTTAGTAATTGAACACCTTAGCAAATCATCAGTCTAATTTGGCCCTCTTTCCTGTTGGGGTGTATCTGGAGTTGGGATTAATGCCAGAACTTTAGGCATTTTATGGATGTTCAAAATATTATTTTCTGCAATAACATCAAATCCAATGACTCAATTTTATAATATGGCTCTGATCTGCTAAATTATAATACTTAGTTTAGGCATCTGATTGTTTTTCAAAGTCATTTTTTTGGATGAATGGACAGAGCTTTTTTCATTTATCCATCATCAAGGCTGGGTGAGCATTGGTGACTTTTCTTTTTGAGGGATTTGACTTCTTTTTTAAGGATTTTATGTTCCTTATCAGATATTCTTGATTAGACGTTATGCATTTTTATCTCTGGCCATACTGTCTACGTGAGAATTTTCAGTTGATAATTACATTCTGAGTTCCCAATAACCCGAGTAATTTCAGCATTTCTGGCCTGCAAGATTGACCATCAGTCTAATTTTTTTTTTAAAAAATTCCTCTTGAATTTGAGCAATCTCCTCGTCCCTATTTGGGACTGCTAGTAATGCCTCAAAATCTTTGACGTTAATTTTTAAAATACACGACTCAGTCCAACCATACTCCTCAAAGTGAACGAGCTTTAAACTTAAGTCCAGGTGCTCTCTTCGGCCTGAAGCGGTTTTTTTGGTGAGCCATTCTGTCTGAGATAATAAGAAATAAGAGTAAGTTCCCAGCCGTTGACAATGTGTATTCATGTTTTGTACCCATTTGTGCAATAGCCCATTGAGAGCAGGACTTCTGCAGCTGTCTTTATGACTCCTATGCTAAGAAGCTCCTCAAAGGTGTTTAATCTTTGATGAGCCTCGTTAACAAGTCAAATATTATCCATAATTGCTTTTTGGACTTTGGTAAAGTTATAATTTAATTTGCTAGTAGTAATTTTGGGAAGATTTATCTTCCCCTTATACACAGTGGTTTTTCATGAATTCCAGATTTTGACTAACAAGAAATCGCTGGGTATGATTGATTAAAGGTTTGACAAAGTTAACCAGGAAGATATTAGTTTCTTGACTGTCTTTGAGGCGTCAGGTGAGAGATGTCATGATTTCATCACAATTCTTCATATATATCTCCATCTTAAGTGCTTTATCCTTGTGATAGTAGAACAGGCGAAAGGGCTTTTTGAGATGTACCAATAATAAATCACCAAAATAGATTTTCCAGCATGACCTTAACTCTTTTATATATAAATCAAATGGGCTTGTTGCGTCTATATGAGCTCCCCCACTGTGATAAGATCCAGATAGTAGGAGGAACCTGCATTGGAGCCTTGGCGGCTGGCGCTAGAAATAATCAGAGATTTCATTGTCACTAGTTTTCATCTCACTGTCATTTTCACTTCTGGTTGAATCTAGCAGTAACTTGTTGTGTGGGTATATTTCATAGAGTATTACTAATTTTGAGTGTGCACCATTTGTTAAACTTCCAAGACTCGCTACCTTTATAAAATAATCTGGCACATATTATTGGTAAAAAGTTGGCTGAAAGATCAACGATTTTAGCCAGTGTCTTATAACAAATTGGCCGTTTGGAAGCTCACTAGGCTTATTAAGGTAAAATAAACTCTTCTGGTCGATCTTAGTCTAAATATTCACTACAAATTTTGGAACTTCTACTGATGTAGGCAAAGATACAAGCTGAAGATTACTAACATAATCTCTTGATGGCACTCTTCAAGAAATTTTTTGATAAAGAACAGATAAAGAGAATTAAAGAAATATACTTAATTAAAAGTTTTAAATACACATTATATTAACCCAAGTGCCAGTGTTTATACCTCTAGGGCATCTCCTGGCCACATTTGAGCATGCAATTCCAACAGTAAATATTTCCACCTCATTTTTAACTTTAACTGATACAGCCACGAACTATTACTAGAGTTATTGGTGGAAAAATACTCACAGAATCAGGAAGGTTACAGGGACAAAAATTGCAACACAAATATGCAAAATTAACCTAAAATCACACAAAATAAAGTTTATCATACAGCTGATAAAGTATAAATTCTATGAAATCAGGCACTAATTTCAAGTAAATGAGAAACCTCTAATCAGGACGTCAGCAAACCTCTTAATAGCTTTAGTTAAGTTCATTTGGGCAGTCCATGTGAAAGTGCTATTATGCTGATTATGAGGATTAACTGCAGGTTTCGCCATATGGTGGGAACTGACTGCAAAAATATGTTGGTAATCATATAAGGTTATTTGTACATGTGATTTTTGAAGCTGTTTTTAGAATTAATCCCCAGACTACTTCTTAGAACTATATGGTCGATATTATGCCCAATTATTTGGGACTAATAGCCAAGTTGTTGTGATTATAATCGGCTCAAATTGATAATGAGATATTTAGATCAAGTCTTTATACATGTAATCAACCTTAGTTGATTGTTAGGGTAATTAGCCTGAGTATAAAAGAGGGTAATTGGCCTGAGTTGAGGGTTTTCAAAGGGTTTTTTGTCAACCACCAGAATCTGACAGTTCTGTTGGACTCAGAGTGGTATATGGTCATTAGTGCTCTAGTGATTGCCAGTAATTCATTCAGCTTTGGTACGTGCAAGGTGAAGTTGGTCCCGTTGTATGTGAGTATAAGCTGTGGGTAGGCATGCCGTTAAATGATACACTTCATTATGAATTTTGCATCATTTAAAACTCCTTGGTCTCTTATCACACATGCCTCTAGCCACTTCATCAGATGATCTATTGCTGCCATGATGTACTTAGAGCAATTTACGCCTATCAGCAAGGGACCCATGATGTCAAGAAATAGCATATGCCACATGAACTGGGGTTTCACTGATGGCAGGAGGTCTTCTTGTGGAAGGACTTTTCTACTTGGCATTGGTGACAGAAGAAATAGTTTATGAATGTCAAATGGCATGCACTCCCAATTAATTTCAGTCCCAGCTCTCAAACAATTTATGTAGCTTTCATGTCCTACCTCCTTGTGTGCATTCATAATAATATCCAGTCAGACAGAGGGCTTCAGGAATCTCAATGTAGCTCTTTTAATCTTCTAAATAGCTCACCATTTTCTAGAAGGTATTGACCCTCTCCCATTTAATGCCAAAAAGATTTGAGTTAATTTGTTAGCATAATTGCCACTGATCTTCTTTTTGTACATCAATTAGGCAAGGTCCTTAATTATGATGACTGTTGGTAGTCATGACAAACATTTGGCATTCTGGTACTTTGCACCAGGGAGGTAATTTATCACAAAATTTTATGCTTGAAGCTTGAGAGCCCACCGTGTGAGGTATACCTCCAACTCCTAGAGATTCTGTAACTGCACAAAAAGGTATTGTAAGTTACAAACTTGAAATCACTCATTAAAATTACACTAAAGATGATTGTATGTTTAAAAGAAAGCTAAGAACTGCCACTTGGTAGATTTTTAGTTCTATTTTGGCAATTAAACATCTTCTGCAATAAGCGATAGGGTGCTCTATGCTGTAATTGTCCCTTTGGGATAGTACTGCTCCTACAGCAGAGAGGGAAGCTTTAGTCTGGATTTATGAAATCCTTCTTAAAGTTTGGATATTGAAGTACCAGGTCATAAATTAATACCATCCATAGAGTGTCAGAGGAACTATTTCATCATTTCGTCTGTATGAACATGGATTCCTTCTTTTGAAAAAAGCTGGTTCATAATACAGCTAAAGCTAGGGATAAAGCATCAGTAGTATCCTGCCATGCCCAAAATATACTTGAATATCTCATTTGTTTTTTGGTTGGGCCATCTTATTGGTGGCTTCTATCTTGGAAAATCTGCGGCCTAAGTACCCTACATTTACTACAAGATTGAGTAAGCTATTGTTCTTGAAAATTTGCATTTGTGGGTCTTAATTTTTATGTAGGCCTCCAGGAGTTGGCATAACACCTTTTTTAAATAATTTAAATGCTCTAAAATGTCTTTACAAAGACATTGATGTCATTAAGGTAAACAAGGATGAAGTATAGCTTGAGGTCCCCTAGGATGGTGCCCATGGCCCTTGAAAATAGTTGGGGTATCTCATAGCCCCTGCAGCATATAAGTGTCCTGGAATAACCCCTTATAATTGATTATTGATACTTCACTTGTTCAACTTCTGATAGCTCAATTTACCAGCAGCCAATATCAGGTCTATGGCGAAAAAATAGCAGGCGCCACCCAAGCGGCTTAGAGAATCATTATTTTTTGGCGTCAGGTAGTAGTCTTAATTGTGAAGGTGTTGAGTTTTTGTAGTTACTTACTATTTGTTTGATTCCATCCTTCTTCTTGATGATTATGCAGGGGAAATACATATTTTTTTGGATGGCTCCAGCATTTCTTGCTTCATAAGGTTTCTGACTTTTCAATAACTATTCCTCCATGGCTCGTGAATGGTGGATTGGCCATGACTAGATGGGAGTGTGCTCCTCTGTGTTCAATTTTGGGAATAAGTTGTGAGCGCATCTCAATTCATTGTCATCTGAAGTATAAAGCTCACAAATTTTTTGAATAGTGCCATCATTTGATTTTATAGTCCCCCAATATTCCCATTAAAGTTATTTAGGACCACAGCTACTATGCTTGCTGGAGTTTCAGTGTAAAGCCAAAATCATCTAAAGACCAAAATTCATGTAAACTGAGAACCTTATTAATGGTGTCAAATGTAAGTACACTACCATCCGTTACCTCAAGACTATCAGATGCCCTTAGTGCAAGTTTGCCAGCAGCACTATTAAATCCCCATGACTAGGTAATAGCGTTCCCAGGGTCACGCGAGGTTTGAAATGAAATTGATGATAGGGGGCAAAGATCTCACCATATAGCCCCTCTGGTATGTTTATTTCGAGCTCCATCCATACTATAACTTGATGTCCAGATTGTACTTTTATGATGCTCATGGATCGTAGAGGTAGCCCTTATGCTCATATATTTGGTTAGTGTGGAAACTAGTCCTTTTTTTCAGACACTAGTGGCATATGGGTTTTTAATGTCCTGATATGCGAGGTTATCTTTCTAGCGTTGGCAGGATCCTTTGGCACACCACTTGAGGTATAGAAAACTGAGTTTATTATCCAAGAATATCACATATTTTTCCTTGGACATGTCAACTAGCCTTAAAAGCATCACATGAATGAAGCTATGAACAGCATGTAATAGATTTGATTTGGTAACGTGACTGCTGGCGTGGAGATGTCATTGACCTAAACTGAAGAGGTAGCAAACTATAAGCCCCTTCTAAATGGCACATTCTGTCCTATCTGTCGTATAACACCCTATGCTCCACATTAATTCTTTAGTAGCTTGGCCTCCAACTTCGTTTATACTATGTTAACGGGTGCACAAGTGTCTATGATTGCGCAAATTTTGGTTTTTGCACAAAAATATCACAATAGATACACTCAGGATTAGAAAAATCTTAGTTGTGTAGTACATGTATATCCAAGGAGTTCTTTTTGTAAAGAAAGTGCAAGATGCTGGTCCCAATCTGGATTATATCTTTGGTGATCATCTCTATGGGGAAGTCGACACAAACTCCTTCTAGCAATGCCACATATGAAGAGGTCTTAGGATCATCTGATGAATTTTGCTTCAATATCTGGCAAGCTTGGGATTTCTCATTTCCTGGAGGGCCTGGCCTAAACTGCTTCCTTAGATTGTGAGTGGGTCAGCACATGTATATCATTGGAAGTTTCTTGATATACCAGTACATTGGTGTGGTTGCTGGGTCCAATGTAGAGCAGTGCATTGGGTTCAGGGGGATTAATGAAGTTGAAGCAGCGAAGGATGCGGGTCCCATCTATACTCCACCTGTTTAGTTCCTGATTGTACTGGTTCACTGTACATCATGAAATTGCCGCTTAGTGATGAAGTGTACTGTGAAGTGTCCTCGTTGCCCACAATTATGACATGTTACTCAGGAGAAATCACATCTTTGAGTTTTATTAAAAGTTCCTTCCCATTAGGTGGGCTGAGGATAAGAGGCCACACATGTCATGGCGCTTTAGGAGGGAGGGTCCGCAAGGGCCATCAGTCTCTTCCTTTCTGAGTTGCGTGGTCTTAACATTGTGGCTAGTCATGGCAGGTAGCTGAAGAATACAAGTAGAGGTATGTACCCTTGCAAAACTGGGACCATTGCGTTGAAAAGCTCACGGTGTGGTTTCACCACCAAAGTTATTGTGACCCAAGGTCTTAGATAACGTTCCTGCCCCTACTGTGATGTGTGCTTCCAAATTTGAATAAATAACATTACCCAAAAGGGTCTCATTCTTTCGCAAACCAAACATCAGAAAATCATCCTTTCACTAAGCCTTTTTTTCTACAAGCCTTAATAGGCTTAACATTATGTCTTTAACATCCCAATAGGTAATTAAGCTTTCCTTAGTTATCTGAGACCTGAAAGAATTATCAACATCCATAATGGATATCAGTAGCTTTGCCTTACGGCAGTCTGAAGCTCCTTCATTGATAAATTAAAGCGCTTGAAAAACTATGCATTTTTTCTGTTTAGAACGAATCAGGGCAGCATATCAATGAAATTGCACTCATCCTTCTCCAGACTGCATTATATAGAGGCAAGCTGAGTTGCCCTCTGTCTAGCAAAATTTGCCCGTATGAGGAGTGTATAGGGTTCATGGGGCAGATCTTGATTAGCTGCTGTCTTTTGGGATAGAAGGTTACTCATTCAGCATTATGATGATTAACAGAGGGTGCTCTCTATGATAGATGTAGTGTTTGTCTCTGGAGTATCGCTGTCAAATGACTTGGCTTCCCTTGACATCTCATCTAGCAAAGAGTTCTTTAAAGATTCCTTCTGCCTTGCTCAGATTGTAGTGACAATGTCCTTCACTGGCATTTTTGTTTGATTTTTGTTTATATAACATTGAAAATCTTAGCGGTATTCATTTTCCTGTGCTAGTTTCCAGTTGAGGCTTTTAAAATGTTTAACTATATCATTTAGGGCTCCCTGTAGTTGAAATGCTGGAGTCTAGTTGTGCAGATTGGGCTAGCCGCGATAACAAGTTGATTCATGAAGTGTCATTACTGGAGTACCTCTTCATTTAATCAATGGAGACTTTCCCAGTTTGACTCTAGTCTCAGTGTATTTCACCAATTCAACAAACAGAAGGATTGCAGACCTGGCTCAGTTGGCGCTACTGAGTGCCTCTACTCAATCTAACTGGTTTTTTAGATTCATATTCAGCAGATTACAAGGTATGAGGTACTCAGGGTTTCAGCTGATCTGCAGTTATTCCATTTTCCACGGAATTGGCTAAAGTCAACGGCTACCAAAAATGAGTGTTTAGTGACCCATCGCTCTAAGATGGTGATGCAGTTCCTGACGTATGCTACACTGGTGTCAATTACTGATACCCAGTAAGTCACCTCCTACATAAAGCACTCGGTATTACCTACAGCGTGGTGACATCTCTGATCCATTCTATAGTAAGGTCTCTGCAGTTTGAAATTTTTCCATAACCCGCGGGAGCTCCTGGTTCAGCTGAGGCATTCATTGATCCATAAGGCCGTGTATGTTGGTAATGTGAGGATAACATTTACAACAGTTCCTATGTCTTCATGAACGTTTGGTCACGGTGCATCAGAAGAACGTAGTTACTACTTTATTGTTCCTGCACAAATTATATGATGTACCCAATTTCTATGTTGTGGTGTGCCACCACTCTCAGTAGCTTCTGGATCAAGTGCTGCACATATAATATGTGTATTCCAAAATGCCCTGCGAGCTGTTGAAGTAACTTATGAGGCCAATGGTGGTGGCATCTGTCAGGCAAACAGCAAGTTATTTTTAAACCAGCCTGCCAATCTAAGTGCTGAAGCACCCAAACGGCAAACCTGAATGCCAGTGGCACAGCTGCTGCCACGACGGTTATGAAACTATGATGGAATACCACCATTGAGTTCCCATGAACCATAATCATGTATATACACCTAGAAAAATAACAGGTGAACACGACCATAAACCCTGAGGGTTGTTTGAATACAGGTGGAAAGAAAGGCTTTGTTTTAAGCATAAAACTGGAATTGGATAAAGGTTTTTTTTATTGAAAATGATAATTAAAGAAAATAGACCAACAAATTTCTCAGTGCAAAGCAACTAATTAAATAGTGTTCAATTGGTAGTGGGTCAAAGCAGGGATTAGGACCTCAAATTTGACCTAACCCGGAGAATTTATGGGGAAGGGGAGGATATTTCTAATTAGAACTGGCATCAAAGGATTCAGCAGTAGGACAAGTAGCTACCAGTCTGTCTGCAAACGCTTGGACTGAGGCTCGCTGCATTTATGTCAGTTAGCGTGACAGCATCTGGCCTGATGGAAAGAGGGAATTCCCCAGGTCCACCCCACATAGGGGCGGTCCCAATTTTTAGTAAATGGGTTTGGATGACCAACCCACCCATTCCAAGTTGCTGGGCGTTTGTTCAGCCAAATGAATTGCATTGGGCACAAGAACTGTTTCTTAGACTAGAAGTCTCTTCTCAACAGGGATTGTCCCTGACGATTCTGGAGACTTTAGCATCAGCAATCATATTACTTGATGACTCAATGTTGTCTGAGATTCCAGCCAATAAATTCACTAGTTGTCTTTTCTTTAATTATGGATTTCCGCTTGGACTTTATTCCCATTGAATTTGGACCTTTCAACTTTGAATTGGTAATCACAGCACAGATTTTCTCAATTTGGAGGACAAGTTTGGCAAAGGTGAGCGCGGGAACCAGGAGATGAATCTTCAGATGGAGAGCTATTACACAGCGCTCATATACCACATGGGCGAGGTCGCCCTGGGTGATGAGGGGTACAGCCGCACTCTTTGTACCATTCTTGATTAGGAATGGGAAAATCACCAATCTACGCACAGGGACCGTTCCCCTGGACTTACATTACCCTTTCCTATTGCCAAAGGAGGGGCACCTACACCAGGAAACTGTGTAAGGGCAGCATTATTTGCGCCTTGGGAAATTTGTTCGGCATCAAAGTTGCAACTTTTTTGGGGAGGGAGGGGAAGCATTGGGATTGGACACATGAAACGCCTCAACCAGTTCCATGAAGTTTGCAACAATTGAGTGCCTTGACCCAACTGTTCTTGTAATCTGGATAGCCCTTCCAGGTGACGAGATACAGAACTGACTTTCAAGATTTGTGGGTTGCTAAGATGCTTTCCACCTAGGCCTCTTTTTTGCATCCACAATTACTATTGGCTCAGGATCAGTGGACTGTCTCCTTGAACAGGGACAACTGAGATATATGGAAGACGGGTGTTGTTTCCAATGAGCTGGTAACTTTACCGGAAAGCACCTTTTCCCAAGTCTTTCTCCACCAATTGGGGACCCAAATGCTTGCTAGCAAACTTCTAGGAAGGTACCTGCATCTGCAAATGGTGCATATCAAGCATAATATATGAACCCACCACTATGTCATGGCCAGGAAGCCATTTTCAATCCGCATACCATTTTTAATCATCATTAGCTTTAGTGAGATGCTCCCACACTAAGGACTGGATAGACAAGATGTAATAAGTATGAACGGTGGCAGCTGGGCCTCTGGACGCAGACAGGGACCAACTGAAAACAGGGATTAGACTCCAACGTCATTTCATAGGGAGAAAACCCTGTAGAAGCGTGAGTTCAGTTGTTATAAGCAAATTGAGTGAGGGGAGAGGTCATTGACCCAGGTATCCTGTATGGCCACAGTTTAGCACCGCAAATACTATACCAAAATTTAGTTAACCCACCCAGTTTGTCCATTGGACTGGGGATGGTACACTGTGGAATGGCAGGAGAAATTTTTATAATGGATAAGAGCTCATTTCAGAACTGTGCTGTAAACTGAGGCCCACGGTCGCTGATGATCTCCTGTGGGAGACCAAACATAGAAAACACATGGCTTATAAAGAGATGAGCGGTTTATTCAGACGTGATCCTGGAAGAGCATGGAATAGATAGGGAAAAGTTAGTGAAACGATTGACCACCATCACTGCCGTAAATCCATTAAAACAGGGAAGTTCAACAATAAAATACACGGACACTGATGTCCATGGACCCTCCGCCTGTTGTAAAGGATGAAGTAGACCCTTCCTTCCTGATTGATCTGACTTGGCCCGTGAGCAAGTAACACAATTGGCAATCTAGGCTGTTACTACTTTTGATAACACAACCATTAAAAGTCTTCTTAATCAACTCATTACATTTCTTATTGCCCAGATGACCAATTGTGGGAGGGTCGTGATGTGCAAAAAAACCCCAGCTCTTAAGAGAGGGGGAACCCAAACCCATGACCAAAAATAAATGAGACTCTCCACCAAGTATTATATGGAATGTTTGTGAGTTTGAAGGGACAATTGGTCTAATAGCTCCACTCCTTCCAGGAAGGTCATCTGAGCTGCTAAAACCTGAGAAATAAGTGGAGAATCAGGAGCTAAGTCTACTGACGAGACCACAGGCGTTAAAATAGATAAAATTTGGGTGGTGGGAATCATAAAAAAAAGTCCATTTCATCTGAGTCCATGGGGCAATGAGTTAGGTTGCAGCAAAGGAAATTGGGGAGCACATTTAACGCACCTTTCACAAATTCATATTTAAAATTGAAGCTGCATAAATCCTAATAGTTGAAAGCTTGCCTATGTGCCAATTTCTGAGGCTTGTGAAAATACAGAAGAACTTGATGATCCATACGCACTGTTAACTCATGCTGACGCAATGTAAATGATACCGCCAATGAGTCAGATCTCATGATACGGCTGCAAACTCCTTATCAGAGATGAACCATGATTGCTCAGTAGAGGAAAATTTTCAGGAATATCATGTGACTGGATGTCTAAGCCATCGTGCTCCTGGAGCAGAACATCACCCTTTGCAACAGATGAAGCATCACATGCAATGATATACGGTCTGGATGGGTTGGCATGTTTTAAGTTGGGAGGTGATAAAACACCTCTTTGAAAAACAAACGTCTGCTGGCACTCAGGTGTCCAACGAAAAGAAACATTTTTACCTGTGAGAGGGTGAAGCAGAGCGGCTAGTTAGTAATCTGGGGAAAATTTATTTAGTTAAATAATGGTGCTCAAGCACCTTTGTAATTGTTTTGGGTTGTTGCAGTTGTCCATTCGCAGATGGCATCCAACTTGTTGAGGGGAATCACATACCCATCTTTTAGGACAAGGTTCCCAAGGAAGGTAACTTACTCCCTATAAAACTCGCATTTTGAAGGCTTGACGAACAGGCCTGCCTTATGAAAATCAGCCACTACTTCTTCCAAGTCTTTTGAGTGTTGATTGGGAGAGGTGGAGTGAAAAAGAATGTTGTCAACATATGCGACCGCACAAGTAAATCAGAGGTCGCCCAGCACACTATTAATCATTTTTTATATTTTATCTCATGCATTCTTCAGACCAAAGGGCATTACACGGAATTGAAAAATACCTCATTTTATTCAGATTGGAAAAGCCATTCTTGACTTTCCATCACCCATATTTAGTTAAATTTATTAATAGGATCAAGTTTGGAGAATACATGAGACTTAGTGATCGTTTGACTAATAGTGTGCTCCAGGGTCAAAGGGTAGGGGTTGTGCACTGTAATTTTATTTAGGTGTCTATAATCAAAGCAGTGATGGAGGGAACAATCGGTTTTCTTGGCAAAAATGATGGGAGAAGCAACTTTTGATGTCTCTATAAATAATTACCCTTTTTTAAGCATGTCATCTAACCAAGTGTTAAGAGAAGCTTCCTCCTCCGCAGTGTGTAGATACAAGGGACAGTTGATATTCACCAATTGCACCGTTGTTCAGAATCCTAAATCAAACTTTGTGCGAGCGGGAAGATGGTCCACCTTCTAGGAATTGAAGATACTTTGATAGAGCAATAAATCTTCATTAAAATCAGATGGAAGGCTCACAGGGGAAACAAGGGAAGTATTGGAGCTCTAGCCTTGAATTTTCTTGTGGATCAACTAAAGAAAACTCCCCTTCTGCTTGATCATTAACAAACGACAATATATCTGACTCTAGGTGATTTCAACATGTTTTCAGCTCCACCACCTGGCCCCAATAATACTGGAAACACCAAGTTGGGCATTGCTGAGAACCAATTGCAAAAGCTAAACTGATTTACAGAGAAAGTTACCAGCCGTTGGACTAGATATGAGGTCTGGGAGGCTGATGAAGCAGCTATCACCGCAGGACCTAGGTCCAGGGCAAGCTCCAATTGTTGGGCTAGCTCAACCCTCATAAAATTACTCATGGCTTTGGTATCCATTAAAGCCTCAATGGAGACGTGGTGAGACTTGATACTAATCTTCATGGGCAATAAAAAGTAGGCGAAATTCTCTTTATTGGAAGCTGTAGTTGAATAACTAGATGTGGAAGAAATGGTATTAAGATGGGGGAAACCATTAGGTTCATAACAGGTAAAACACTCCATAAGTCGGAATCCCAGTACAAACTGACATTGTCACAATGGCCGCGGCAACTATGGAATGTGGTTCAGACACTGATTTAGAGCTAGGTTTTGACACCAAGGCCTCCTCGGCGGCTCCTATTTTGACTCCATTCAGGAGGGTGTGCTTGGACAATTCAAGAGGTGCTAGGATATTATGGCCATAGTAAATTTTTTTTATGGCCTGATTCAGCTGAGAAAAAAAAAGACCATCACCACGCCCAAATTAACAAGAAGGGCGGAAACGGTTAGGAAAGATGGTTGGTCAATTATGCCAGACAAACAACAAGTTACTTTTAGACTTTACTGCCAGTTTAAGGCCTGAAGAGCCCAAACAGCAAATCCAATTGCCAGTGGCACTGCTGCTGGTATGAAAGTTATGGAACTAGGAAGGTATACCGTCATTGAGTGCCCATGAGCTACAATCGTGTAAAAGCACCTAAGAAACGTACCAGGTGAACACAGCCTAAACTCTGAGGGTTATTTGAATGTGGGAAGAAAGGATGGTTTTGTTTTAAGCATATAACTGGAACTGGCTAAAGGGTTTTTTATTGGAAAGATAAGTAAAGAAAATTGACCAAAGATTTTCTAAGTGCAAAGCAACTGATTAAATAGTGTTCAATTAATAGTGGGCCAAAGCTGGGATTGGGCCCTCAAATTCGACCTAATCCAGTGAACTTTTGGGGAAGGGGGTGGATATTTATATTTAGAACCAGCATCAAAGGATTTGGCAGCAGGCTGAGTCACTATTAGTTTGTCCACAAATGCTTGGACTAGGGATCGACTGCATTTATGTCAGTTAGGGTGAAAGCATCTGGCCTGATGGGCAGCGGCAATTCCCCAGGGCCATCCCACATAGGGGCAGTCCCAATTTTTTGTAAATGGGTTTGGATGACCAAACCACCCATTCCCAGTTGCTGGGCGTTCGTTTGGCCAGATGAATTGCATTGTTTACAAATCCCAATTTTTGGTCTAGGGGTTTCTTCTCATCAGGAGTTGTCCTTGATGACTCTGCGACTTTAGCATCAGCAATCAAACTACTTGATGACTAAAGGTTGTCTAATATTACAGCCAATAATTCACTAGTTGTCTTTTCTTGAATTATGGATTTCCGCTTGGATTTTATTCCCATTGAATTTGGACCTTTCATCTTTGAATTGGTAATCACAGCACAGATTTTCTCAATTTGGCGGACAAGTTCAGCAGAGGTGAGCGCGGGAACCAGGAGAGGGATCTTAGGAGGGAGAGCTGTTGCCCAGCACTCGTCTACCACATGGGCAAGGTCGCCCTGGGTGATGAGGGGTACAGCCGCCCTCTTTGTACCCTTCTTGATTAGGAATGGGAAAATCACCCAATCTAAGCACAGGGACCGTTTCCCTGGACTTACAACATCTATTTAGGATATGAATGGCTTAAAACACTGATCTTGGTCCTGTTGGTTGAAAACATACTCATGAAGTTCTCTATAGCATCTCCATCATTTAGGCGTTACCCTCTAAGAAGTCACTCCATGATGTGGCAGAGCTTATCAGAAGTAACATTATTCAATCTCTCATGTTAAGCTGACTCCAGCATTGGCTATGTGGCAAGCTGTATCTCAATTAGAGCATCACCTAGTTTGGATGGTGTTTTCACAGTGAATAGAGCAGGTTCTTCGTTAGATGTATCCATGGGGCTCACCAGTGTAATTTGCTCTGAGCCTCACTTGTTTTGACAGAGGTAATTATGAGGGCGGTTGAAATTAGAAATGATGCAAGTCAAAATGCTGATTGGGTTGAATCAGTGGGACCCAGTAGTGAGCACTACAATTGCATTTCTGGAGGATAGCATCTATAGACAAGTGCAATCTAGCAGAAATTTGCGAAGGAGCCAAATACCACTGATGCAACAAGAAAGCAATATGATGATTGCCGTCTCTCTATAATAAAATATAAAAGGAAAAGATGAGCTTCTATAGCATTTATCTTTATTTACTAGTAGAGCCGCACTATTACTAGTTTTAGGGATTCACTTTTGGTTTTTCTTCCACCTGCAGATTCTCACAGCTGGTCAATCTATGAAAAATTCCTTCTTGGTTCTTCAACGCTCCTTTATGCTCATTGATGCGGTCCTCTACTGTCCAGGACCAGATTTTGCTTAATTGACTACGCTATATCCATTGAGATGCTAGGCTTAAATTCTCGTTCAAGCAGATATTGCTCAATTATCAATTTTTCAATTGAATTCCAAGTAGAATTGTAACGTATTTATCTGAATTTTCTAGCATATTTCATAACAGCAGTCAATTAACCGCACCACCTTAATTCTGGTCGGTTATAATAAAATATTTTGGTCACTGAATTGGCGACTAACTATTATACAATAAAAAAGCCTTATGGCTCAGTTATATTAATTTACTGGTAGAGTGCCTAGCTGTTCTTGCAATGAAACATTTTCAGCTCTTCTTGTATGGTTTGACTTTTAAAGTTGTTACAGATCACGTTTTTTTAGTGGCTAAAAACATGAAAGATTGGACAGAAAACGTAGCCCTTTGGGCTCTCAAACTTTAGCACTACAACATAGACATTGTCCATCAAGTTGGGTCAAAACACATGAAAGTAGATGGAATGAAGTGATTGCCCCTACTACAACTTGACAATAGCAAAATATGAACAGTTAAAAAACCTGCTCATGAAGACAGACTATTGAGAGGAAAGTTAAACCAGTTCAATTGATGTTGTTATGACAATTTATTTCTTAAGTTCCAATAAAACATCATATGATTAAGTATAAACTAACTAGTTAAAATACTTGTGACCTTTGGAATGGGTGCCAGCTATAATTGAAGAACACTATACCTTACGACATGAGGAGCCAGAAAATTTTTTATTAAAAATTAATATTATTGGGAAGGAATACTGGTTCTGTAGGGGAATTCTTAGATTCCCCATAACTTTAAAAACAAATTTAAATATTTAAAGTGCAAAGATCAACCAATGGACCCTCAGAAGTTGTCACATACATCATTCTAAATGCTATAGGTCTACTGCTTGAATATACAGAAGAAATAGATGGATTCTTGTAGGGATCAAACATTTCTCAAAGTGGGCTAAAGCAATTGGCATTTACGCGCAGACTTCCAAATATACTGCTAATTTTTTATACCAAAGCATATTTACTAGGCAGAGTTACCCGCATATACTTATACAATAATGAGAAAAACTCTACACTAAAAAGTTATAAGATTATTAGATACAAGCATGGGAACTCAAAAGCTATTCTAAGCGCCTTACAAACCATCAACCAAAAGAGCGTAGAAAGGTATCATAGAATTTTAGTTTCAATACAATGCAAGATAATTACTACAGACCCATTACACTGGGACCAATATTTCCTAAGTGTTGTTGGCTACCATGATAAATTTTCATCGTTTCATAAAAACGTTACCTTTCAGCCTTATATAGAAGAAAACCTAGCATCATAACTCTATTAGCTTGTAAAGTTTCCAGTGATAAAACCAAAGAGGCTGACAAAGCACTAAGAAGAATATCCTAAAAACATTTATACAACTTTAATGAGAGGCAAATACATCTATAACCAAAACAGTTATAAGAAAAGGCCAAGAAACAGAGCATCCTGAAAACCTTTACCCTCTTTTGGGATTTCAGAATTAATTTTTCAATATCAAAATTTGTTTAGCGCCTTAGGAATAAAAAAGATTTTTGTTAGAAAATTACAAGTCAGATATTGTAGTGAGTGTACTTTGGTTAATAATATGGATGAAATAGGCTAAAAGACCCTGGCTGATTCTCAGTGGAACCCTTCAAATCAGGGCAATACATTTATCAATAATTCTTGGCCAAATAGCATGAGATTAAGTAGTTAGATTGCTCCAACCAAGCAGTGGAATCAAGGGAGCCGATTAAGGTTCCCCCTCATTCCATAAAAAAATTAGTTAAACCACCTACATGGGGAAAACCCTATTTTATAGCCTCGGAGGGGTTCCACCACAGGTGCAAAAATCATCCCCAACAGTAGATCCCAGTTTATCAAATCCTTACCTAACGGATTGGTCCTACCTGCTATTGACTCTTCCACAACCATTTTGTTGAAGCAAAGCCAGTTTTGATAGATCTGATATGTCAAAACTTCAAATTACCTAACCAGAAGTTTGTATCTTATAATAAATTCTTTGGCCATCTCCCTACAAACCTCAAATTGTTTAAATACTAAATAGCAATTGATTATTAGGGTGCTTCTTTTATCCCATCGCTAATACTAATAAAAACACTTTATGTAACTCCTTTTTTCCTTATTTAAAAGTTTTCTAATTTCCTATAAGTATATCAAGACCCCTAATACTAAGTATCTTGCAGCTGAGAAACATATTTCTTCTGCTAATAATCGTGTTAATTTAGGCAATTATGCACCAGTAAGCAACAAAAAGCCTAAAATCCAACTAGTGGTGATCACTACAGTGGCCCTGTACATCAAAATCTTTTTTAGCAAAATGTCAACGGTACTTGAGCCTAGGTTAGCAGCTATTAAACTACAGCTAGCCAGTGCGTTGTCTCTCCTTAAAAGGCTTGAGCAGCACTCTTCCCAAGGCCCTTATGGGGCCTCCCCTACCATAATAAGCCCCCTTTCCGAGATAAGCTTACCCCTGGTAAGTGCAATATTGCCTTTTTCTTGTTTGTGTATGAATCCGTTATGGATTGAGCAACAGAGCAGCAGAAAATTTGGTATATCCTCCTCTTCTTGAGTCGTGTGGCTAAGTAGGTAATGGTTCCCACCATGGCCACCCTCAACACCTGGGCGGAGATTAAACAAGCCATTATTGAAGAATTTGGCTCCACACAGAGTTTACTAAGGCGAAAACATGCTTTATGTGACTTAATCTGCAAGTAGAGAAATAGATCCCCTCTTTTGTTAAGAGATTGTATAGTGAAGCTCAACCTCTGTTGCTGGCAAACATGCTGCCTCTAGATGACGCCATAGCTGCAATTTTGGCTGGTTTAACACATCTTCCCTTTATTGCGCTGCATAGCTCTTTAGTCAAGAGAACCTTCAAAATTGTACGGGTTTCAAAGTGTCTCTGCTAGTGGTGACTGTTATCCATGAGCTTGATCATATGCAAAAGTTTTGAGGCAATCATGTACGCTGACCAATTTAGTCTCTACTACGGCTGTTTCCCTCTAGAAACCTGCTTCCTCAGAGTTTTCATCACAAAATGATTCTTCTCAAAAAGATATATATATATGATAATGACCGTGAAAGGCAATGCTTCCCTTCGTCTTATACTAAAACCCAGTTGGTGGAAGCTGTCGCCCCTTTGCCTTACCCATCTTTTCTCCATAGAGTCCTTCCCAAGTGGTTCCAAAGCCTGCTCTTAAGCCTAAACCCCTTTATCAGGTGCCAATCGCCACTAACCATGGGATAAATGACCAGGTCACCAAAGCTAAACCGCCTGTTTAGAAAAAACACACAGCCACAGATTGACCCAAAGCTGGCGTATCTAATGCATCGACCTCTCATCCAGGTAACTCTAATCCAAAATCTGTCTCCATTAAGAAGCACAAAAATCCTACTTTAAAGGTCGAAAATCAAGCTGTGACAATTTCAAAGCTCCCTCTCAAAAGAATAAATAAGGTGGAGGAGCAACCACTTTATAGGCTCCCTAACATGCATTGATAAACCCTCTAATGATAAGTATGAAGGGGGAAGATATGGGTCATTATGTACTAAGAGCCCCAGGTGAAGTGGAAGTACCCAAATGATTGAAACCAGAGGGAATGGATTGGGCTAAGGTTTTTATCAAACTTATCTCCAGTAAGCATCGAGGGGTCTTGATACAATTGACACTGCAATTGACTCTGACCAGCACATTGCCACATTTATCCAATTTACCAAATATTTTCATACCCTACAGGCAATCCTAAAAACCTTGAAATTGCTTAAAGATTTTCCTCCACTCTCCGTCTAAAGGAGGTCCTCGCTTTTTCTCCCAACTTAGTGGGACCTAAACCAAAGTGGAGGTCGTTTTTATTGGAGTGCAGGTTAGGGCTATCCCCAAAACCGGGTCCCCAGTATTCATTGTGCAACAAAACTCATTAAAAAACTAAACTGACTTTGACCTCACTACCCCCAAGATTGGGACTGCAGGGCTAAACAACACTTGCGCCATTGGAGCCTACTCTTCTCTGCCCATTCGTTTTGGGAAGCTTCTCTTGTTGGCCCTAGAGGTCGACTTGGCCAGTTATACCTATGATCTAAACATTGGTACCCAATTTATTATCAGATTTGAAGGGGTTATCAACTTGAAGCAGTGCTATCTCTTCCTGCTTAGTTAAGATATTTCTTTAATTTTGACCAATGAAGAGCATAATAAAAAAGAATACGCTTGCACCGTTGAGTATCCCTCTTCATCCATATCATTACACTATACAACAGCGGTGGAGAAGAGGAAGAAGCTGCCTTAATCAGTGGACACACTAAGGGTATCCCTTTCTATGCATCTGAGGAAGTAATAATTAATTAGAGTAAACAAAGGATAGTTGACACGAAGATTGCCCTAAAACTCCCCCACAACTGCTTATTGCATTTAACCAGCGTTGAGGGTGTTAGTCCCTTTAATCCCAGAGTATTTCCAGGCGTATTGGACCCATCCTATCAGCGACCCATTAATATCCTGCTGGGGAATCTTACCACAAAGGATCTGGTCATAAAAACACATGGGGATCAGTAGAGGACTACTGATACCCATTGAGGACATCAAGCAAGTCCATAGTATTGGGTCTATGGCTGATATGTGCTTACCCACTGACCAGTCAAACAGTACTTTGCATACCATCCATATCTCTTATGATCTAATCCCTGCGGAGCTTAATAAAGTTCATAGTTTATTGGAGTCCTATAGCGTTATCTTCTTCAAATCTGATAATGCTATGGACATATGAAGGTTTGGACGCATACCATTGACGTTGGGGATGCTCATCCTATCCACTCCAAACCCTATCATAAATCAAAAGTTGCTGAGCTACAGATGAAAATGGAACTCAAACAGCTGCTGGATGCTGAGTTGCTGGTTCCCTCACAAAGCCCTTGATTGTCCCCTCTTCTACTGATAAAGAAGAAAAATGGAGGTCATTGGGTAGTTATGGACTACCATTAGCTGAACACCTCACTAAGAAAGACATCTACCCTATCCTTCCCATTGACGCCGCGTTGGCTCAGCTCTCCAGGACCAAGTTCTTTTCTTTCCATGGATTTGGCTTGTGGGTATTGACAGATGGACCTTTCCCCACAGGATCAAAAGAATTACGTCCTTATCTGTAGTGAGGGTATGTTCCAACCCACTCGGTTACCCCAGGGGTTATGAAAGGCGCCTTCTACATTATAACAGGCAATGGATTATATTCTACAGGACCTAAAGCTAATCTGCGTGATTGTCTATCTTGATGACATCACAGTAATCTCCAATGCCTTCAATGAGCACCTCACGCACTTAAAAGATGTGTTTCAACGGTTCAGGCATCCAACATCAAGCTGAAACCTTCCAAATGTACCTACTTCTAGAAGAAGTTGTATTTTCTAAGGCATGGTATCTCTCAAGATGGGATACAACCTCTCTGAGACAAGGTGGAAGCGATATATAAAATGCCTGCGCCCAAAACTCTTTGCAACATTCAGGGTTTTTTGGGCATGATGGGTACTACAATCAATTCAGCCCCAAATTCCACCCAGCTTAGTGAGCCCCGCGTTCACCTCTTGGCTAAAAACATTATTTTCCATTGGGGTGTTGAACAAAAAGACGCATTTGAGACCTTGAAGGAGCTATTGCAACAAAGGCCAATACTTCGCCACCCTGACTATGGCAAGATGTTTATGATGTTTACAAATGCCTCAGATTAAGACGTCGGAGCTACCTTGGCACAATTGGATTAGCATTGAGTCGATCATCCCATGTCATACTTCATCAAAATGCTCTCAAAGGCTTAATGCAACTATGGAGTCACTGTTAAGGAGTGCCTGCGGTCCTGCTAGCTGTAAAGTACTACCATCCCTTTTTATATGGGACTTCCTTCAAATTGGTTACTGGCTACGCATCCTTAAAGTGGTTTCAGAATATGAAGGACACCACCAAATGTTGGCTCTCTGGGCTTTGAAGCTCAAGCATTACAGCATGACAATTGTGCACTGGGCAGGAACACAACATATGAATGCTTATGGGTTAACACGGCTGCCTGTCCTTCACTTAGACAATAGTAAAGCTGAAAGGTTACATGACCTCTTTTTTTTTTTTAGTACTAGATGGTCCGTTACATGACCTCTTAATGACGCCAGATGTGTGGGGTGATGAAAGCGAACATGTACAAAAAATGATAGCTCTGCACTCCTGAAACACCAAGGTAGAAAGCGTGAAGTTGTATAAGAAAGTAGGGGTGAATCGGTTTCTTTATCTCTGACCATCATAACATGTACCCGTGATTGTGGAGTCCCATACCATTCTTGGGAATAGCGGAGTACCAAAAATTTATGAGTGTGTAAAAGATCGAAACTACTGGGAGGCATCATGGAGACCAAAACTGAAGTCCAGGATGCCTGTCTATTTTGTAGAAAAAATCTAGTTACAAGACTTAGTATCTGTACCAACCCACTACTACTCAACAACTATTTCATCATATTTGTAGATATGGTAGGCCCTCTACCCCAGACTTTTAGAGGAAATTTGGTACATCTTAGTAGGCATAAACCACTTATCAAGTGGGTTGAGGCTGTAGCTCTTCCTGCTCAAACTGCAAAGCCAGGACCACTTTCATTAATCACAATATATTCACCTGACATGGCTGTCCTCAGGTCCTATTCTGTGACAATAGGAAAAATTATACCTCCAGAGTGGTGAAGATCCTTGCTATATCCATGCGAACGCAACAGCTTTTCAAGGCCCCCTATAATCCCTAAACAAATGGTACCGTGGAAAGAGCAAATGGTACCCTGGTCTCTAATTTATGAAAGATGGCTCCTTCAGACCCTCTTCACTGAGACCTTTTCTTTACCAGTGCCCTCATGGCCTATCAAATTATCTATCACCAGATCATAAAAATGTATCTTTTCAAATGTTGTATGGTCAAAAACCAGGAGTACCTGCATTAAAAGCTAAGGATTTTTTTCTCTGATTGAACTGATCCTGAGCAATCTATAAATAAGTTTCTCAACCCATCATCCAATTGCAATTAGAGTAGGATGACCAACTTGAAAAAAACCTTCACCAAAGAGGGTCAAGCTACTAATGAGCACCAGCCTCATCTCACCTACTTTCCAAGTGTAAGATTTGGTGCTATACTACCATAATTGCATCACTCCCAGAAATGAGAAGCTCAGGTCTATCTGGGAAGGCCCTTTTTTCATCACTTAAGTGAGGGGATAAGTACTCTATCAAATCCTTGGCTACAAGGGTTACCATTAAGTGTGTCCACGGCCAATTCTTGTGCCCTTACTCTTCCCCTAATGCTCTAGAAGGGGTAATATTGGACAATTACAATTCTTGATATTGTAGTAAAAGTGCTTTATCGAATATTACTGACGAAATTTGCCAAAAGAACCTGGCAAACTTTTTGTTGGACCCTTTGAATTGCGGCAACACATTTATCAATTATTCTTAGCCAAATAGCATAAGATTAAGTAGTTGGATGCTTAACCAATCAGTGGAATCAAGAGAGCACATCTGAAGTTCCCTCATGTTCCATAAATAATTACTTAATTTACTAACGCAGTGACTACCACCTTTTATAGCTTTGTGGGCATCCTCGCAGGTAAAAAAATCTTCCCCTAATGGTAATTGGTTACAGTATATTCAATCATTACCTAACAGATTGGTTCTACCTACTATTGACTCTTCTGCAACCATTCTGTTGAAGCAAAGCAAGTTTTGATAGATCAGATGGGTCAAAAGTTCATATTAAGACTGGATGTTTGTAGCTTATAATGAATTCTTTGGCCGTATCACTACAGCCTCAAATTGTTTAAATACTAATCAGCAACCAATAACTAGGGTGCTTCTTTTACCACATCGCCAGTAGTAATTATAATACTTTAAAAACTCCTTTTTTCCTATATATAAAAAGTTTTCTAAATTTCCATAAAGTATACTAAAACCCCTGATACTGAATATATCACTTTTTAGAAACTTAATTCTTCTTCCAATAATTGTGGTAATTCAGGTGAAAATGCACCGAAGAGCAACAAAAAATCATGAATTTCCACTTTTACATCTAAAATGGCCCATACTCTATAGCCTAGAATAGTAGAGATGAAAACTAAATTAAGTATTTGGAAATTGGAGTAATTATCAATATGCTTAAAAAATACTATGTCATTACTCCCTTGCCAATATTCTTAAAGAGGAGATTTCAGATATCAGAATATTGGACATGATGGGATGAATAACATCCAATTTTTTCCTATAGGAGAATCAACATATAGAACTGAAAATAAAGTGAAAGTAATTTATTAAATATTTTATAGTAAACTTGATAGTTAGTAAGGCTTGTGTAATTCTAGAAAGGGTTTAGCTCACTGGTGCTGGTACAGCCAGATTCCATAAAAAAAGTGTAAAACTTAAAAAACTAAGTTTCCAAATAAAAGTAAAGAGTAAGCTTTTAAAATTTTATTTTATTTGAGAGCAGGAAAGAAGAAAAATTGATACCTTTTATATCAACGCTCAGTATTTAAACTAGCATAAGTATTAGGGTCAAAGGGATTCAGTGTAGCGTTCAGAATAGCCTAGACGCATTCTGAATTAGGAAATATGGTATTTTATCCTATTTGTCAGGGTTAAATGACATGATAGTGAGCACCAACCCTAAGGATAAGGCTGGGCGACAGGAGGCCCAGAAGGTAAAGCTTCAGGCCCTCCCTGACCTCAAGCACAAGTAGACAAACGTTGGGTACAAGCCAAATATGCCCAGGTTGTTACTAGTGAGGTGCCTAACGCCCAGCCCCTTGCGTCAGCCCAGGCGTTAAATTGGACGAGATAATTAATTAACGGGATGGTTCAATTTGGTTGCTTGAGGAACGGGTTTCAAAACCCATTCCATTTATGAAATTACGCGTTTGGGTAGAGTACAACTTCAATTGATTACTCGTTTGAAGTCTGTTTTACATATTCTACCAATTCAGATGGAAACATTTGCCTATTGGTGAATCAGTGCTTGAGACCACTTTGGCAGACCCCAAATTACCCTGACACTGTTTATATTTGACTTTTATGACCAACATTCCTGGCTGATCGACTTCTCACAATAAACTTTTCCTGTTTTCTTGTTATTTTATTTATGTTATCCAGGATGATCCTGTGTGCGGACCTCTTTGAGGAGGTCTCACGCTATGTTAACCATTCTATTTTCTTATATTATTAGGCTATCCCCTCATGTACCATTTGGTTGCCCAGGTTCCCTCCAACCTGGGATGCTTACCCCTTCTTCCCTTGTGCACTGTGTCATTTTTGATTGGTTATTTATTGATACAATCAAACTTGTTTACTTAAGTTATTATTGCTCCAGCATCCTCCGCTGGGCTCTAGTACCTTTTGTAATAACATCTAGTTCCCTGGCGTTCACCCTGTGCACCAAGTACTACCACACTGGGAAAAGGAGAGTTATGGACACTCTCCTAACATCAGTTGACCAACCTCTTAAATTTATGTGCATGAACTTTTTCCATGTTGGACTTTTCTAAGGTGTAAACGGTGGGCGCTGGCTGTGGGTTTTGGCTGTGGTCAGCTGCACCACTGTTTCCACATTTTCCAGCAGGTTAAAGCATTTCAGCGTTATTATGGTTGCCTCAAACTGGATAGTATTCACCCTTCATGCTTATACCTGGTGGATATGGATGCTTTGAGGTCCAAAAGTTGTGATTCCCCAACTTTACACCAAAATTACCAAATCTAATTTTATAAACGGGTTTTACTTTGACAGCGCATTCAGACAATGCCGGTGGAATTGGCGTAGATGTCCCTGGGGGTGTTGGCCTTAGATAACGTCTACATTCCATTGCTGGTATGGAAATAGGGTCATCAAGACTAAAAACGCATTTTATAATGAAAACATATGTATAACTCTGAACCATATTTGCTCTCTCATGGCTCAGATAAAGAACCTATTTGTCTGCGCCAAAACACCTCAGAAAATCCCCATTTGACCTCTTCCATGATTCGTTACACTCAGTAAGCTGAAAAGGAACTGCGTTTACAGTATGAAAATGTTTTTGTCCCTGTTGAAGATATGGTGGGATATGTGGCCTAAGTAGTAAGAGTGACCAAGTATCCCTCTCCATTCTTTGATTCAAAATCATACAGGGGTGACATGCTAATGCCAGATGAAGAGTTTGGTGTTGATTTACTGGCATTTTTGGCTTTAAATAAAGACCAATCCGGGTTTTACTACTGACTGCTATCCTTTCCTCCCCTTTAGGAAAACTCAGCACCACTATTCTGGTGGATACTGGCGCCAATGAAAACTTTATGGACCAGAGCCTAGCCGACTATCTTGGACAGATATACTTGCCAGGTGGTAGGTTAGGGGAGGAGCGTCCCCAGGTATTCCCACTATGAAATTCATTGGGACAGTGGATTATCAGGTTGGCAAGTACCACTTGTCAGATCACTTCCATGCTATCAAAAACCTCTTGTACCCTATCATTTTGGGTGTGGAGTGGTAGCGGAAATTTGAAGTTAGAAACCAACTTGAAAGAGAATACCCTATCCCTAACGTTAAAGAATGGTCGCACAAGAATTGTTTCTTTGTCTGAGGCTGATGCCCATGGCGACTTGCCCCACCTTCACACCCTTAGCCTTTTCTCTATGCTGAAGCCCACCGTGGTGGTTCCCCTATCTTCTTGTTTGGAGGGTTTGGAATCTTCCTTTGATGCAGCATCAGCTGACTCACTACCTGATCATTCTGAGTATGACTGTGACTTCAAACTCACTGTGATCTGGTGCGGATTTCTTCCCTATTTATCCACTGACTGTCCGTGAGGAAGAGTAGTTAGATGTGTGAGTGAAAGAGCAGTTATCCAAAGGCGCGATTTTTCAGAGTACCTCCCCTGTATGGTCCCCCCTTCTCTTTGTTAGGAATGCTGATGGTACTCTACACCCATGTGTAAGCTATGAGAACATTAACAACATCACTGTACCAGATCTCCATCCCATCCCCTTAGTTTAACTGTTTGCGCGCTATGTGAAGAAGGCTAATGTATTTTCCAAGCTGGATTGCCATAATACGTTAATCAGATTTTGATTAAAAAAGGACAAGATAGTTAACCGCATTCTGTACCAGAAAAGGGATTTTCCAGTCTTGGGTCATGCCTTTTGGGCTTAAGAATGACCCTGCTATCTTTCAATGCCGCATTGATGCAGCGTTGAGAGACTTGTTAAGGTATGCGCGGTGGCATACATGGATGATATCCTGGTATTCTCCCCTGATCATGAGTCCCATGCGGTACACCTTTGAAAAGTGTGGAGAGGTTAAGGGCAGCCCGCCTGACGCTAAAGATCAGCAAGTGTGAATTCTTTAAAGACCAGCTCACTTTTTGGGCAACATCGTGTTTGATCAAGGACACATGATAACTCCAGACAAGGAGAAGGATATTCGTGAGTGGCCCTCTCCCACTTTGCCAAGGAATTGAGATGCTTTTTGGAAGCGTGTACGTTACTCAAGAAGTTCAACCCAATCTATCCGAGGTGGCAGCACCCTTATATAAGGCTAGCGGTGCAAAGCTGCTACAATGGTCCCCCATTTTGGAGGATGCTTTCCAAGCAGCAAGTGCACCCAGTTGTCCACGTCAGATTTCGCCATTTCGACCCCAATAAAGATTTCATATTGTCTACTGTTGCTTCCAACTTCGCCATAGCGGCTGCCTTGTTACAAATAGGCGAAGATGGGATAGAGCATCTGGCGGGATATTTTTCTAGGAAAATGTCTTTGCCTTAGTTAAATTACGCCATTTATTACAAAAAGTTACAAGCAGTGGTGGAGGCGCTGACTTATTGGCGTCACCACTTGCATGGCTCCTCCCAACCTTTCCATGTATGTACAGATCACCGTGCCTTGCTATATTACCACGCCCCTCATGTCCTAACCCCATGGAAGACCCATTGGCATGAAATCCTTGCCCAATTTACCTTTTCTTACAAGTTCAATAAGGGCAAGGATTTTGGTTTGGCGGATGTTTTAAGCAGCAACCCTGCTTTAGCTCCTGATCCAAAGGAGGTAGAGGTTCATAACACCCAGTTGATGATTCCGCTGGGTAAGATTTTATTTCAGCTTCCTGCTCCCATGGCCAACATGCCAGCGCTCACACCTCTGGAAAATGCGGAGGAAAGCAGTATGTTCAGAAAGGTAGTCCTTTCTCAGCTGCTATCAGCTGAATATACTATGGTACTTGCTAAGAGCGCTTTAAATTAGGAAGACTTATCCAGGGGTTATCACGTAAAGGATGAGATGGTGTGGTTTCAGAGGCGCCTATGGGTTCCTGATGGACCACTGCGCCTGGAAATAATCTGGGACCATCGTGATGGAATCACCATTTCTCATCCTGGGAAAGCAAAAACCTTGGAGTTAATACGGCGAACCTACAATTGGAAGGGCTTGCCTGCTCAGGCGGGGCGGCATTGTAAAGAGTGCCTGATCTACAATCAGATGAAGCCCAAGCTTCAACCTTTAGCGGGGTTGTTGGTTTCTCCAAAAGGCTGAAGGTCCTGGACTTCCCTATTGGTGGATTTCATTGTGTAGTTACCTGCCTCTGATGGTTTTTATGTAATCATGGTGGTGGACCATTTTACGAAGTTCCCCACTTTATTCCTTGCAAAACGACAATAACCGCGGCTGAGATGTCTAGGCTCTTCGTCACTCATGTGTTTGCGCTCCATGGGTTCACCTTAAAAAATATCAGTGACTGGGGATCCCAGTTTACCTCCGTATTTTGGGAAGAGTTGTGTAAGACTCTTCAGACTCGCCCCTGCCATTCAACTGCCTATCATCCCCAATAAGATGGGCAGACTGAACTAGTGAACCAGTGCTTGGAACAGTTTCTGCGGTGTTACATCGCCGCGGATCACACAGATTGGGTTTCTCACCTTCCTATAGCCCAATTTAGTTACAACAACACTTTGTATTCTTCAATCAGTTGTTCCCCTTTTTTCGCCAACCATGGCTTTAACCCCGCCTTTAACATGGAGCCCAGCTGTGGTTCTAAGGTTGAAGCGGTGGTGGATTTTGCCAAGACTATCAAGAAGGTTCACCATGGGGTTTCCACAAGTTTGGAGGTGGCAATGCAAGTTTATAAGGAGAACACTGATGGTGAGCACCGAGTGGGTCCAGCTTAAAAGGAAGGTGATCTCGTGATGCTTGATGCTTGTCACATCCCTATCAAGCAGCCATGCAAGAAGATGGGACCAGAGAAAATTGGCCCTTACCGCGTTGTTAGAAAGGTGGGCCATGCCTTATACCAGCTAGATCTTCCCTCTTCATTTCAGATCTTCTCTGTCTTCCATGATAGCAAACTGACATTGTTTGAGGGCCCCCGCCAGAGACTCCTTAGGCCTATATCATGGATGGGGCGCCAGAGTGTGAAGTGGAGGAAATAGTAGCCTCCCGCCGTGTTAAAGGAAGACTTGAGTACCTGGTATCTTGGAAGGGTTTTGACGCTGCAGAGAACAATTGGGTCACAGAACGTGACTGTGTGCATGCCCAAGATCTGATTGAAGCTTTCCATAAGCGTTTCCCCCAGGCCGCTGGATCTCAACCCAAACTGACCATTGCTGCAATGAAGTTGGCCCCAGCCCACAAGAACTTTTCCCTAGCGCAAGCCCTGGAGGGTGGTTGAGCCCTATTGGGAGGGGAGGGTGATGTCATGGTTAAATGTCATGATAGCGGGCACCAACCCTAAGGATAAGGCTGGGCGACAGAAGCCCAGAAGGTTAAGCAACAGACCCTCCCTGACCTCAAGAACACAGTAGACCAACGCTGTGTACAAGCCAGATATGCCCAGGTTGGTAATAGTGTGGTGCCTAACGCCAAGCCCCTTGCGTTGGCCCAGGCGTTAATATGGATGAGATATTTAATTAATGTGGATGGTTCAATTTGGTTGCTTGAGGAACTGGGTTTCAAAACATGTTCCATTTACAAAATTATGCGTTTGGGTAGAGTACAACTTCAATCGCTTACCCAAGTGAAGTCAGTTTTAGCATATTCTACCAATTCAGATGGAAGCGTTTGCCTATTGGTGAATTGGTGCTTGGGACCACTTTGGCAGACCCCAAATTACCCTGACACTGTTTATATTTGATTTTTGTGACCAACATTCCTTGTTGGTCGACTTCTCACAATAAACTTTTCCTGTTTTCTAGTTATTTTATTTGTGTTATCCAGGATGATCCTGTGTGCAGACCTCTTTGAGGAGGTCTCACGCTATGCCAACCATTCTATTTTATATATGATTAGTCTATCCCCTCATGTACCGTTTGGTTGCCCAGGTTCCCTCCAGCCTGGGATGCTTACCTCTTTTTCTTTTTTTAGCACTAGGTGGTCCCAACCTAAAGGGGGGATACACCGATCTATGCTTACCTCTTTTTCCCTTGTGTACCATATCGTTTTTGGTTGGTTATTTATATAAACAATCACACTTCTTTACTTAAGTTATTGCTACAGCACCCTCTGCTGGCTCTATTACCTTTTTTAATAACGGCTTGTTCCCTGGATTTAACCATGTGCACCAAGTACTACCACGCTGGAAACAGGAGAGTTATAGACACTCTCCTTACACTATTGGAGTTTAAAGAAATTTGGGTTACTTTGGCGAAAAACAGATGGGAAGGTATTTTGGGGAAGAATGTACACATGTAGTAATGATTTGATATTTCAACCAATTACCATTTGATAAAATGATTTTACTTTGGGGGACCTCTGCCACGCCTATAAGAGTGGGTGGTCCCCGCTTAGGTGTTGTATTAGAACTAGCTGTGGCAGGGGAAGATGCATTCAATGGATGACCCAGAATATGCTACATGGTCAGAGGAATCCAATTACCTGATTTTTAATTACTTTTCCGTTTGGTATTTGGAAAAATGTTGCCCTGATTCACAGGGTTCCACCTAATATCAGCCAGGTTTTTTGGCTGATATTGTCATTATTTTTGTTTATATTGATATTACTTTAGAACATACTTGTAATTGGCCAATCATATGGGTTGGTTTGGGACTATTATTACTTAAAAATTAAATTGCTGAAGTCAAGACGGCAAATTTCAGACAACACCCCACAAGAATGTTAGGGGAGAATAGGGCCAAATAAAGCGTCCATGTACCTAATTAATGAAAATCCCTGTAGTTCAGGGATTTTATAGGATAGTCCTTCCTCTCTTGTAAGTGATGGTGAACGGGCCCACCCAAATTGATCCAATCTTACCGCTTCTATGAGTGATGAAATTATGGTAATATAAGACCATATCAAACACTTGAAATGAAGGCAGGAGAGCCCTAAGCTCATTGGCAGCTTGTCCCTCTATAGTGACCGTTTTACCTAGGTTCATCATAGCCTCAGATTGAAGCTGAATGATAAGGTGAGGTAATTTTCTCATGGCTTTTTCATGTTCTTCACCACTAAAGAAGACATCCCTATCTAAGAGGACAGGTATTTCTGGTTCACGCCCATACAAGCCATGGAATAAAAACATTTTTAAAATCTGGTGATAGCTAATCTGATAAGCCATAAGAACACTGGGTAGGTATTGATACTAGTGAAGTGGATCAGAGGTAGCCATTTTTTGGTGAATGAAAACCAAAGTTTCATTTGCTCTTCCCACGGTCCCATTTGTAGAGGGATTATATAGAGCTAAGAAAAGTTGTTGGGCTCCCATGGGAGTAGCCCGGATTTTGACTACTCTGGAGTGAAGTCCTTACCATTATCACAGAGCAGTACTTGTGGACACCCAAGACGAGAGAAAATATTCTGATGTAAAAAGGTGGCTGTGGCTTTGGCCATTTGGCAGAAAGAGCCGCGGCTTCAACCCACTTAATGAAGTGGTCAATGCTAATAGGATGAATCTGTTTTCACCAGTAGTCTGAGGGAGAGGCCTACTACATCTAGTCTAAAGGTGTGGATTTGTTGTTGATGGGTAGTTGGCTGATATTGGTCTCTAATCTTGAAACTGGATTGGTTTCTATACGTGAGGCAAGCATCCAAAACTTCAACATTAGTCTCTGTCAGGATTCGAGATAACAAACAAATTAAATTCCCACTTTCAAATTTAGCCATAATGAGTCAACTCAAAAACTTATCCAAGCAAAAATGACTCTAAAATTATCATCCACAATTCATGAGTCGTGTGGGGCGGCGTTTACAATGACACAGTCAGGTGGGCGGCAAAATACACTGAGGATGCACATGAGGCAGTAAATCCTGAAGACCAGGAAAGATCCTGAATGGATGGGGCTGCAAAATTCCTCAATAAACCTTGTCCCCACTCATCCTATTGATACCTTTTAACCTAATAACAAATTTTGGTACTATAACCATTTTTATTTTTCCTTTTTGACCATTTTGCAAATTTGCAGCTTCAAGCCACCTTGGACCTCAGTGAAAGTTTAGAGAATTGTAACACCAACAAATGTGGTGCTCACTACAGGGGGCTAAAAGCTGTTCAGATCAAAAACGTATATCACAAATAATGGAAAATACTAGCAGCCCTGAAGACAAATCCGCTGGTTGGTCAAGAAGCGTTTCCTGATGGTTAGTACTTCACAATACAAAATATAACCAGCGCTTTTTAAAGGTTAGAATTATGGGATACATTTTAGCTCTCTTCTCCTTATTAATGGAAGCCAATACCAACTTAAGTACAAAAACATTAATAATGTTGTCCAAAGATTAATATATGGCATCTACTCCGTGGGTGCCCGCTCCAGCTGTTCCCATGCCTCTTCCATCCCTTCTACCTTGTGGGACCTCTAACACAGCCCAGCTACTGGCAGGAGAACTTGCACTGGGTCCCAAATGCTACCTCCGCAACTTTGTTTACCCACTATACATCACCTAATCCAACTAGTTGGGTTACAACATCAAGAGTTCATCTTACAACTGAGGCTCACCTAGGCCCTGCACACTCACATCGTCAATTTTTATAATGCAGCCTACTCCTTTGTTCACAACAATCATGAGTTATTATTGATAACTGACGGCAGATCAACGAGGTCTGAGACCAAATCTTGGTTTTAATAAGTGGGATCTACAGCTATCTTGAAAACCAGCTGAGTCATAACGTCCAACAAAGTGAGGCAACATGGAATCAGCCTCCTTCAAGTTGAAGATCTGGTATGATCCCTGCAATAACACTATTGAAAGCTGGCCTATTGCGACTACCACCCCAAGAGTGAAGGCCCCAAAGGGCCAGAGGGTCCCCGTGGACCTCCTGGGCCCCCAGCGCCCACCCACGATGGCCTTAAGGACCCATGGCGGAAGGATGTGATAACAGCCTAGTCTTCCCTCACAATCAAATTTAGATGTAGCTCTGAAATGCAAACTTTGAGTGGATGGAGTTCCCCTCGACCCTAGGGTCTCCATAATCGCCCTGTTGGATGAAATGGACAACTTCAGTGCCTTCACCAAGCTTACTATTACTTGCATCTCTTAGCTCAAACAAACGTGTTGAGGGTTCAAAACCCATATGAATACCCTTGAGAGCCAGCTTTACTTTCAGGGCGCTGATATTTAATCCCTAAAGGAGTAGATAAGATATAAGCCTTCCATTTACTCCGTCAACCTAAATTGGGATGACATCCAAGAGGATCTTGAGGGTTTATAATGACAGCTAGACCAGCATGCCCCCATGACTATGCGGAAAATGAGATCTCAGAGCCAGCGGCCATCTCTGGTGCTAACACACTTTCCACTCCCATTGTAACAAACTTTAAACATAGCTTCAAATAAAAGTTTATTCCCGGCCAGAAGATCATTGCCTCCTTCCTGTACGCATATGAGAGCTCCATGGAGGAGGACACCGACCAGCAGAAGGTAAAGCATATCCACTCCTGCCTAGATAGCATTTCCTAAGAGGTCATGACCCCCATAAGAAGGAGTGCATCACCTGGGAACAGGTCTTTGCAGCCTTAATCCAAGAGTTTGGCAGCAATCAAACCATGGCAAAAGAAAAACAGAGTCGCCTGAGTATCCGACTGAATAAAGGAGAAAACCCCATGGAGTTTGCTAGCTGCTTTTACGCCCAAGTTCAACACCTAGACGCTACAAATAGTATCACGCTGGATGATTCTTATACCACAGTCATTTCTGCGTTAGGAACCTATCTTGAGAGTCAGATGCATATGATTGGACAGGAGAATGGGCTTACATGCATCCATGAGATCAAGGAAGCGCTTAACAAGATCACTGCATTGACTCTACACTCTAAGGCTATAATTTCAGGCTTCTCTAATCGCCCTAGAGTCCATGTGGTCAAAAACCAGAAATTTTTGACCTCAATGCAATTACTGTAATGGTTTCAGACACAGTGCCAAGTTCTGTTGGAAATGACTTGCCGAGGAGGTGGGAAAAGGGCTGTCAGCATGAAGGATGAGGTGCTTCATGCTGACATCCCTACCCAGCCTCAATAATCATCCATAACCTTGAAAGAACCAGGGGCTATCATACCTGAAGAAGTTTGGGTGTCCAATGATAATAAATAAATTGATACTATTTACTCTACTTATGACTTTCTATGTTCCTCACGCTGCCGCCACAGTTTGGAAGCCTGGTTACCAGAGTTGCAGTTGAGTTCATAAAATTCCAGTCCTTGCCATAGTCAACAATGGCTTCCCCAGGAACGTCATATCATCCAAGCTAATGAAGTGCGTCAAGATTGCTCCAGATTTGCCACACTATATGGAATATGGAATGGCTGGCCCTCAATGTCCCGATCTATAGGGGCTGATTCTTCACTACTGTTTCAGGTTGGAAAGCTTGCAATAACCACCCCTGCTATCACGCTAGATAACCCTACCTATGACCTACTCCTTAGGACTCATTTCCTTCTAGACTATTCATCAGTACTCCATTATAATAACGGCTTTCTGACCCTACTAGGTCAACAGGTCTCTCTGATTTTCGAGACCCCTTGAGATTCTAAAACCAAGGTCAAAGCCTGAGCTTGTCTACTGGAGAGTGCCTGCCAAATAGATCAACTTAAATATCACATTTTGGGCTCCAAGGTCTGATTGCACCCTCCTGCTGTTGACGGGAAAGAGGGCATGCCGATCTACTTACCTAGGGCAACTACAATAATTCCAAAGTACCAAGTCATTTTTGACAACCAGGTCCATATCAACACAACCTTTGATACCTATTGGAAATCTGAGACCTAGATGAAACATCCACGAAATAGGTGCTAACTTTCCTGGGGATCCTAGTTTTGTAACTGTTGGAAACGTCCCAGTTTCCATTGCCATCTTACCTCAGGGTTGACGCAATTAATGCCAAATGTCCAGCGTGAGCTGGACCGTCAAGGTAGTAAACCTTAAAATTTTATGGAAATTAAAAGTGAGGCAAAGACAAAATAAGGATGTGAGGTTGCAAACCCCGAAATTAACCTTATTTAATTATAATTGAATAAATAGTTGTGGACGAATAGGATCCAAAATTCTCATGACATGAACACACCAATTAAAAGACAGGATTTTGTATGATTAAGCCCTAAAATTGCAAGTTTTTTTACTGCAACAAAAACTTGTTGTGCACAGTTCAAAAGGTAATATAGGTAAGGTCAGCCACAAGGCCGCCAGAGAAACCCATGTGAGAGTATGAAACAAAAGAATTCTGAATGGAGTTCAGAATTTCATGGGCTTGACCTAAAAAGTTCGCCCTTCTGGGGCCTCACCCAAACCTGACAAATACCAAAAATATTTTCAAAAATAAATCAATTTAGATTCTGAAAATCTGATTATAAATCAAAATGCAATGAATGGATTAATACCATTTGTTACAGATCCGGTTTCTGCCAGAACTATATTAGTGTTTTTGGCCAGCCTTACTGACAAACCCAAATATAGTAGTTCCAAACAGTCCTGCCGCCTATGTCCGCTTTCTACCAGTGGAGGCTATTGCTGATGTCCAAAACTTTGGGGGCTTAAGAGATTTTATGTTGGAGACACCTCCATCAGTCAGCCTGGTCAACACTAATATCAGCAAGGACCTCTCAGATGACTAAGACATAAAGCTCAAGAGCTATTGGAGGTGTATTAAGACCTATTTTTACCCTTGACCTATGACTTTGGAAAAATTAAAGGAGTCCTACATCATGCGGAAACTGGTTATTCTCCCCCTTCCAATACCAACCTTACCAAAAAAGCAAGGTTGAAGAAGCCCAGGTGGCTTTGGAACTCAAACAACTACTTACGCTGGATTCCTGGTACCATCGCGCAGCCCCTGGGCCAATCCTCTTCTATTGGTTCAGAATAAGGACAGCAGACACTGGGTGGTGATGAACTACCAATGAATCAACTCCATCACCAAGAATGACAGTTATCTTCTGCCCTACATTGACAAATCCCTCCATCTGATTGTGGATCCCAGTACTTTTCAGCCTTGGACCTTGCCAGAGGATTTTGGCAGGTTATTCTCATCCCTGAAAATTGAGCTAAGTGCACGCTCAAAGCCAATACAGGACTACCTGAGCCCACAAGGATGCCACAGAGCATTTGTAACGCTAAGCCACTTTACAACGGGCCATGGATTGGATCCTTGGGGACTTGAAGCTGTCAACGTCCTCGTCTACCTAGATGACATTACTGTCTTCTCACAGACCAACAATGGGCTTATCAAGCATCTCTGGGAGGGCTTTAATAAGCTACAAAAGGCTTCCATCAAGCTTAAACCTTCGAAGTGCTCCTTCTTCCAATCTGAACTGGAGTTCCTGGGACACAAGGTTTCCAAGGACGGCATCCGGCCTATACTGGACAAGGTCAACGCCATAAAAAAGATATCACGCCCCCAAACTTAAGGGATATCCAGGTATTCGTAGGCATGGTGGGCTATTATCATCTGTTTATCCCCTGGTTTTCTGACCTAGCTGAGCTATAATTCTAACTCCTGATGAACAATGTGTCGTTCAAATGGCGGCCTGAACAAAAACAGGCTTTTAATGCCTTGAGAACTGCTCTATGTACTAAACCCATTCTATTCACATGCGCGTTGACCAACCCTTATTGTTGTTTATGGATGCAAGTGATGTTGCCGTTGGGGCTATCCTAGCCCAATATGATGAAAACCAAGTTGACCATCCTGTGGCCTATTTTAGTAAGGCGTTGAGTAAAGCTGAACGAGACTACAGCGTTACCAGGAGGGAGAGCCTGGCTGTTTTGCTAGCCATTAAACATTTCCAGTCTTATCTCTATAGTACTCACTTTACTATTATTACAGACCACTCCTCGCTTTAGTGGCGCCAGCAAATGAAAGACCCAGTGTCAGGAAAACTTCAGAAGGAGTCTAGACTGCCCTGCCAGTCAGGATGCGTGATCACCCAAAAAGCAAGCCAGAATGCCAGTGGCATTGCCATTCATATGATGTTGTATGGAGCTGCAAATTTGGTAACAATGACTCGTTGATGTAGGATGAGTAAGAAAAAGATCCTGTAATGAACCAAACAGAAACAACCTCAGACCCTGCGGGTCTTTCTTCAAGGGATTGCACTACTCGGTTTACTACCTTAGGATTTTTGGTGGAAGATTTCATCACTAATTTAGAGACAAGGGTGCGGATCCTTTCTTAAAAGTGAGATATATGAGGCCTCAGAATCCTAATATCTTGATAGCGGATAACTTCAATAAGGGGGTCAAATTCCCAGAAGTTTCTTGAACGTTAGATCCAGTTGACTATGGTGGGAATGATTGTAATTATAAAAACTGGTAAAGCCCATCCAGTGTAGGGGCTGACGGGCACTAAGTTAGTGCCATCATGACTTTGGCAAGAAGAATTAATTTAAAAAAAAGTGTGGGTAGTAGTGGGAATTTTATCAGAAAGGAAAATAAAGAGAATTGACCAACAAATTCCATAGTGTGATGCAACTGATAAAATAGTTTTTGATTTAGTAGTAGTTTAAGCAGGGATTAGAGTCCTCAAATTTGACCTAAACCGTTAATTTTTTGGGGTGAAAAAATGGTTCTAAATAGAACCAACATCAAAGGATTAGGTGGCAGGCCAAGTTGCTATTGGTTCATCTGCATATGCCTGGGCCAAGTCTTGACTGCAATCCCGTTGGTTGGCATGACAAAGTCTGGCCCAACAGGCAACGGGAATTCCTCAGGGCCACCCCGCATAGGGGTGGTCCCAATTGGTTGGAAATGGTTTTGGGATGCCCAACCTTCCCATGACCATTCGCTGGGGTATTTGTTCAACAAAATGAGTTGCGTCAGGTGCAAATCCTAAGACTTAAAATAGGGATTTTGTTTTATCTACAATAGTCCCTGAAGGTACCATCTGCTCATTGGAGATAATCCTCAAAATTTTGATGAATGTTTAGTGTCAGTGATCATACTGCTAGCTGACTCAATACTGTCAGTGATTCCAGCTAGGAATTTTATACTTGTCACTTCTTGACTATCAGCTTTTTTAGTTTCAGGCTTTATTCCCATTGGTTTTGGACCTTTTGTATTTGATTCAGTAATCTCATCGCAGATTTTCTCAATTTGTAAGACAAGTTTGGCAGAGTGAGTTCAGGTATTAGGGGAGGAATCTTGAGAGGGAAAGCTGTTTCTCAGCACTTTTCTACCACATGGGCGAAGTCGTACTGGGTGACAAGGGGTACAGCCACCCTCTTTATACCTCTTCTTATTTGGAAATCAGAAAAAACCCAATTCATGCAAAGGGGACTTTCCCCTGGACTTAAACTACCCTTTCCTTTTTCCAAAGGAGGGGCGCAACCACTGGGAAACTGTAGAGGGCTACATTTTTGTGAGCCTTGGGCGACTTGATCGCCATTAAAGTTGCAACTTTTTGGGGGGAGGGGTGAAGAGCATCAGTTTAGTACTCATGAAACTGTTTGACTAGTTCCATGTAGTTAGCATAATTGTAGGCCTTGACCCAACTGTTCTCATAGGCTGGATAGCCCTTCCAGGTGACAAGATACAAAGCTGAACTTCAAAATTTGTGGGTTGGGAAAATTGTTTTCCACCTTTGCCTCCTTTGAATCTTCAATTATGATTGGCTATGGTCTGCGGGAACAGTCCCCTTGAATGGGGAAACTGATAAATGTGGAAGACTGGGTGCTGTTTCCAGTGAGCTGGCAGCTTAAACTTGAAAGCACCATTGTCCAAGTCTTCCTTCACCAGGTGGGGCCTGAACACTTGCTTGCAATTTTCTGGGAAGGTACCTGCATCCGCAAATGGTGCATATGAAGCATAACATATGAACCCACCATGTCGTTGACAGGAAGCCATTTTGATCCTCAACTTTTGTAATCGCTGATAGCTTTAGTGAGATGCTGTCGCACTAAGGACTGAGTAGACTAATTGCTCGGCATGATCTGTGGCAGCTGGGCCTCTGGACGCAGACAGGGACCAACTGAAAAACAGGGATTAGACTCCAACGTCGCTTTAAAGTGAGATAACCCCATAGAAACGTAAGTTCTGCGATTGTATGCAAATTGATCAAGGGGAAGGTCATTAGCCCAGGTATCCTGTTCAACCACAGCATAGCAGCGCAAGTTTTGTTCCAAAATTTGGTTGACATTCTCAGTTTGTCCATTAGACTGGGTATGATATGAAGTGTAATGGCAGAAAGTTTTTATATGAAGGATAAGAGCTTATTCCAGAACCGTGCTGTGAATTGTAAACTGCATTCACTGATGATCTCCTCTGGGAGACCAAACATAGAAAACACATGGTGCATGAGGAGACGAGCGGTTTCCTCTGACATAATTGTGAAAGAACATGGAATAAATAGGGATATTTGGAAAATGATTGACCACCACCATCACTTCCTTAAACCCGTTATTAAAGGGAAGTTTGAAAATATAATCCACAGACACTGATGTCCATGGACTCTCCGCCTGTTGTAAAGGATAAGAGGCCATTTCTTTCTATCAATCTGACATGGCCCATGCGCAGGTAATGCAATAAGCGATATAGGCTGGGACTTCTTTTTATACCCACCCAATTATATGTTTGCTTCATCAAATTAATACATTTCTTGTTGCCCGGATGGCCAATTGTGTGAGGATCATGATGTGCACAAAACACCTCAATTCTAAATAGAGGAGGGACCCAAACCCACGACCAAAAATAAAGGAGACCCTCAACTAAGGAATATAGGGAATGTTTGTGATTATGGAGGGAAAATTGATTGAATAAATTTGCTCCTTCGGAACAGGTCATTTGAGTTGCTAAAACCCATTAAATGAGAGAGTCTCAGGAGCAAAGTCGACTGATGAGACCACAGGTGGGTGGTAGATAAAATTTGAGTGGTGGAAATATGGTAACCAGGTCCACTTCATCTGAGTCTGAGGGGCAGTGGGCTGGGTTGTGGCTAAGAAAATCATTGAGAACGTCTAACGCGCCTTTCACAAATTCATATTTTAAATTGAAACTGTACAAATACCAATAGGTATGATCTTGCCTATGTGCCAATTTCTGTGGTTTGCGGAATATAGAAGAGCTAGGTGATCCATATACATCGTTAACTCATGCTGAGCGCCCTGTAACAGATACCTCCAATGAGTCAATGCCCATACTATGGCTTCCAACTCTTTATTGTAGATGGCCCAGGATTGCTCAGTAGAGGAGAAAATCTGGAAAAGTAGGCGACTGGATGTTCTAAACCATCATGCTCCTGGAGTAGTACTGCCCTCACTGCCACAGATGAAGCATCACATGCAACAATATATGGTTTGGAGGGGTCCGCGTGTTTTAGGATGGGGGTGATAAGAACATCTCTTTAATTGAAATGAACGCCTGCTGGCACTTGGGTGTCCAATGAAAGGGTAAATTCTTACACGTGAGGGGGTGAAGTGGAGCAGCTAACTGGGAAAAGCTAGGGAAAATTTCTTTAGGAAAAATAACTGTGCCCAAGAAACTTCTTATTTATTTTTGGGTTGTTGGAGTTGGACATTTGCGGATGACGTCCAACTTGTTGGGGGAATCGCATAACCATATTTTAGGACAAGGTTCCCAAGGAGGGTAACTTCCTCCTTATAAAACTCACTATTTGAAGGCTTGACAAACAAGCTCGCCTTGTGAAAAGCAGCCACTACCATTTCCAAGTCCTTGAGTGTTGTTTGGGAGTTGGAGAGTGATCCAAGATGTCACTAATATATGCGAATGTGCAAGTAAATCAGAGGTCACCCAGCATACTATTAATCATTCTTTGAGATGTGGCTGATGCTTTCTTTAACCTGAAGGGCATTAGATGGAAATGAAAATAACTCACTTTGTTTAAAATCACGGTAAGCCATTCTTGACCTCTAATCAACCATATTTGGTTGAAGGCATTACTGAGATTAAGTTTGGAAAACACATGAGATCTAGCGATTGCTTGACTGATATTTTGCTACAGGGGCAAAGGGTAGGGATTGTGCACTGTAATTTTATTTAGGTGTCCATAATCAACGCAGGGATGGAGGGAACCATCGGCTTTTTGGCAAAAATGATGGGAGAAGCAACTGGTGACATCTCTTAATAACCACACTTTCATAAGCATATCATTTAACCAAGTGTTAAGAGCAGCTCCTTTTCCGCAGTGTGTGGATACAGGGTCAGTTGATATTCACCAATTGCACCGTTGTTCAGAATCCTAAGTAAAACTTAGTGTTAGAAGGAAGATGGTCTACTATTTTGGAATTGGAGATACTTTGTTAATTCACTCATTCTTTGGGAAATGGGCGGAAGGCCCGCAGGGAAAACGAGAGAAGTGATTGAGCTGCGGCCTTGAGTTTTCTTAAGGGTATCAACTAAAGGAAACTCCCATTCCGTTTTATCATTAACAAATGACAACATATTTGACTCAAGGCGAATTCCAACATGTTGTCAGAGCCACACCTAACACCCAATACTACTGGAAACACCAAATTGGGCATTGCTGAAAACTAATCGCAAAAGTTAAACTGATGTACTGAGAAAAATACCAGCCACAAGACTAGATATGAGGTCTGGGAGGCTGATGAAGCAACCATCACTGAAGGACCTAAGTCCAGGTCTAGCTGCAAATGTTGGGCTAGCTCAAGACTCATAAAATTATCTGTGACTCCAGTGACCACCAAAGCCTCAAAAGAAGATGTGGTAAAGCCTAATACTAATCTTTATGGGTAATAAAAACAGGCAATGTTTTTTATTGGTGGATTCAGTTGTCTCCGCCGCAACTGTAGATTTGGCAAGTAAATCAGGGGGAAGGTCGGGGACCTTTTTGGGAGTAAAGTTGAAAAGAGTAAGGGCTTTGGAGCCACCTACTTCAATCTGGGCTTTTACTGATTCAATAATAGGTGAACCAGGATAATCCAACTTGGGCACGGGGATATTGGATGCTTACAAGACCTGAGCCACTAAAGGTTAACAGTAATGGCTGAACCCAAGTCGTCGTTGGGTAGTCTAATCATATAATTTACCACTTGAAAGTGGGGAGCATGGCGAGGGAAGGCGTTGATGGTTGTCACAGCTTTACATATTTGATCCACTGTCCCCAGAGGGGTGGACCAAACTTCATGATGGGCAGCGGCAGAATCCAGCACTGATAAAAGATTTCTTGGAGCATATCATTAGCAAACTCAAGCGCGGGAGATAGTTCACAGGAAGGTGTGATTAAAGAAGCCAAGTTAAGGTTTCAGACATAGAAGAAAGAAATTGGAATAAACAGTCTGAATGCAACACCGGGGGTTTCAAAGCAGCTAATACTACCACGAAAAGAGAGATAGATTCTTCTGCTTGCAGATTAGAACATAGAAGTCCTTGCACCCAATGAGCATCCCCATTTACTGCTTCCAAAAGGGCGACTACTTGTTGGGCATTAGATAGCGCAGCGGCATTATTAAGGGAAATAGTGTATATATTTGCACCTCAGCATGGGAGTCAAAGCTTAATTAACAATATCTTGGGAGTTAAAAATCAGATTCCTTCTTGAACATTAGTTGATGGAAGAGTAGTTATCCACGGGGCTCTGCTGCCATGAAGGAGTTTCTCCAAGGTATTGTGAACACTACTCATGAACTTGGCGATTGACCAAACAAACAACAGAAAGCAAGTTACTGGATGCACGTTCATTTGGTAAAGGGTAACCACTGCGGCGCCCAACTCAAAGTGAAGGTCAGAAATGGCAGGAGACTATGGCTGGTCTATTATGTCAGTAAAATGGCAGAAGAAGTTTAGACTGGCCTGCCAGTCAGCATGTGTGAGCACCCAAAAGCAAGCCAGAATGCCAGTGGCATTGCCGCTCATATGACTTTGTATGGAGCTGCGAATTGGGTAGCAATGACTCGTTTATGTAGAATGAGTGAGAAAAGAAATCTGGTAATGAATTAAACAGAAACAACCTCAGACCCTGCAGGTCTTTCTGCAGGGAATTATACTACTGGGTTACTACTTTGGGATTGCTGGTGGAAGGGCTCATCACTAAAGCAGGGACAAGGGTGCGGATCCTTTCTTAAAAGTGAGATATATGAGGCCTCAGAATCCTGATATCTTGATAGCGGATAGCTTTAATAAGGGGGTCAAATTCCCAGAAAGTTTCTTGAACGTTGGTTCCAGCTGACTATGGTGAGAGTGATTGTAATAATAAAACTGGTAGATCCCATCCAGTGTAGGGGCTGACAGGCCACCGAGTTAGTGCCATCAGGACTTTGGCAAGAAGTATTAAAGTAAAATAAAAATGCGGGTAGTAGTGAGAAATTTTATTGGAAGGAAAATAAAGAGAATCGACCAACAATTTTTTCAGTGTGATGCAAATGATTAAATAGTGTTTGATTTAGTAGTAGGTTCAAGCAGGGATTAAAGTCCTCAAATTTGACCTAAACCGTTAATTTTTTGGGATGGGAAAAATGATTCTAATTAGAACCAACATCAAAGGATTAGGTGGCAGGCCAAGTTGCTATTGGTTCATCCACAAATTCCTTGCTGATATTTGACAGCGTTTCTGTCGATTGGTGCAATAGCATCAGGCCCAATGGGCAATGGAAATTACCCAGGGCCACTTCACATATGGACAATCCCAATTTTGTTGAAAAGGGATTCAGGATGCCCAAATGCCCATGCCCAGTTGCTGGGGCGTTCATTTGACCAAATTGAGTTGCATTAGGCGCACATCCTGATTCTTTAGATAGGGGTTTCAAATTATCTGCAATAGTCCCCAAAGGTACCATCTGCTCATTGGAAATCATCTCCAAAGATTTTGAGGGGAGTTTAGTGTTAGCAATCATACTGCTAGCTGACTCAGTACCATCAGTGTTTCCAGCTGAGAATTTGATACATGTCCTTTATCAACTATTAGTTTTCTGATCATTGGGCTTTAATTACATTGTTTTCAGACCCTTTATCTTTGATTTGGTAATTTTAGCGCAGATTTCCTTAATTTATAAGACAAGTTCAGCAGAGGTGAGTGTGGGTACCAGAGGAGGAATCTTCAGAGGGAGCGCTGTTACCCAGTGCTTCTCTACCACATGGGCGAAGTCGCCCTGGGTGACAAGGGGTACAGTCACCCTCTTTGTACCCTTCTTATTTGTTAATGGGAAAATTGGCTGATCCACAGAAAGGGGATGTTCCCCTGGAATTACACCCAGATGGCCGACTAGCCAGGTGGGCTTTATGACAATGGAGCTATTATTTCAACATTTTCCATCGCACAGGCACAATTTATCAAAATGCTGACAGCCTTTCTAGGGTGCCGGTGTTAGCAGCTTTGACACCTGAGGAGTACCAGCTGTACGATTTAATAGGTCATCCTGAGCAGTGGGAATTGGAAACACCCAAGATCCAACCTGAACTCCAAAGGATGACTTGGGACACCCAAATTAAGGATGGGCTGTTCTACAAGAAGGTCAATAAGAAATGGCCCCTTGTGTCTATCCCTTTTCCCAAACTGATGTTATTCTAGAGGGCCATTCTACTGTGGGACATAAGGCTATTAAGAAGACTCACGAATGGCTGAAGTCACGATTTTACTTGGACTAAATGGAAGAAACCATCCAAGAGGTCTTGGAGGCATGTATGACTTGCTGATCTCAAGACCAAGCAATTCTCAATTCCAACTCTTGGTTGTCATCCATTTGAGCCCTTTAGTGTCATTACCATTGATGTGGTGGGCCCTCTTCCCACTGGGTTGCATAGCCATAAGTATATCATCCTAGTCATAGACCACTTAACCAAGTTTGTTGAAGCGAGTTTGGTCCCAGCTGCCACTGCCAAAGCCACAGCTCTCTTCCTTGTTCGATCCATTTTCACCCAGCATGGGTGCAGACAAACCTTATTTTTGGACGACAGTTTGAACTTCACTTTACAGGTAGTACATGAACTTACCTCACTATTCTGCACTACCCAGAGTATCACTATCCCATACCACCGATATTAATGGGGTGGTAGAGTATGCTAACAGAACTCTTATTTCCATTTTACAAAAATTGGACGCATCAGATCTTGCTTGTCGGAACCACTATCTACCCAGCGCTTTGCTTGACTACAGGGTAAGCTACCAACAAGTCATCAAGATCTCCCCATTCAAAGCCCTAAATGAGCATACACCTCGGCTACCAAGTAGCGTTTAGTCATTGCTCAAGCCCTCCACAGCTAAGAACTCTAAATTACCTATGAGGGCCTTAGATGAAAAAATTGTCCAGCTTCAAGCCCTATCCACACAAGTCATCATCACCACTACAGGAAGAGAGACATCCCAGTATAATCTCTGCAGACCCTTCTTACTAATTTTTAATTAGGTGACCTTGTTCTCTTTTATCACCATTGACCTTAGGCTGACAAAACAAGATAGACGTTCTTTGGCCTGGACCCTATAAGGTCATCTATAAGGTGAAGTCTAAGTACTCCATATCAATGTCAACCAGGGGACTGTGGTCAATCGGGTGTATGGCAGTTCCTTTGGCCGTATACCCCCTTCAATAGGACCTTGAGAGGGGCGTTGTCAGGATTCAAGATAACAAACAAATTAGATTCCCCACTTCCTGATTGAGCCATGATGAGTCAATTCTTGAACCTTTCTCAAATGATAACAACTTCAGGATTTTTATCCCCAATTACTGAGTCACTTGGGGTGGCGTTTTCTCTGATTCAGTCAGGTGCTAAGCGAAATACACTGAGGATGCCCATGAGGCGGTCAATCTGGAAGACCAGGAAAGGTCCTGAGCAGATGGGCCGTAACAATCCTCGAGGCACAGTGTCCCCATTCACCCTATAATTATTGACGCCTTTTATACTACTTGATTATAAATTATTCTAACCATTTTTCTGTTGCCTTCTTGACCCTTTTGCGAATTTGCAGCTTCAAGCCATCTTCAGACCTCAGTGACAGTCTAAAAAACTGTAATCGTGAAGGTATCCATAATTCCTTTCAAATATTACCGTTTCCTAATCCACTCATAGGTTCTCTTGGCTCCATCATGTCCTAAGGTGAAGTGAGCTTCCAGTATAACAGGTGCACGTTCTGAGGGCTGAAGGTAGGGGAGCCATTTTGCTCCCACTTTCTTGTAAAATATTCTACTATCCACTTTGGTTTTATGGGAGTGCTGGGCTAACATCTTCTGGACAGGCTCATCATCATCCTCCCAGTCCTTGGGGGTCATTAAGAGGTCGTATAGCATCTCCGCTTCACTATTATCCAAGTGTAGAACAGGAAGCTGAGTCAACCCATCAACTTTCATATGATGGGTCCAGCACGGTGTTCAATCTTCATATTATAATGCTGGAGTTTAGAGCCTAGTGAGCTAACCGTCCAGTAGGGTATTTCATGTTTTGAAGCCATTTTATTAAAGCATGGTCAGTAACCACAGTGAAAGTGGTCTCATACATGAAAGGGCAGTAGCACTTTACAGCTAACATACAGCAGGGCACTCCTTCTCCATTACACTGTTATTGAATTCCGTCATAGATAGCATCTTTTTAATATAGGATACAGGATGATTAACACCGTTTTCATTCATTTGGGCTAAAATAGCCCAATAGTGTAGTATAAGGCATTTTAAAACAAAATAAATGGTTTACCATCGTTGGGATGCCTCAGGATAAGACGTTCTTGTAGCAAAAGCTTCAACTTCTCAAATTCGGTCTTCCGTTCAGCAGCCCATTGGAAAGGGGTGTTCTTGGTCAGTAGGCAGATGAGGGGTTCTATGAGTTGTGAAAACTTAGGGAAAGATTGTTGATAATACCCCCATCATCCCTAGAAATACTTGTATATCACACAAATTTGTAGGGGAAGAATTTTTACAATCGCTTCAACCTTATCAGGTATGGGTTAGATTCAATCTTGGAAAATGGAGTGTCCAAGGAAATCCAATTTCTTTTGGAAGAAGGTACACTTTGAGGTTTTTAATTAAATATCGGATTCCTGTAAACTTAGAACACCTCAAGTGATCAAGATGTTCGTTAAAGGTTTTTGAAAAATATGTAATGTCATTGAAATAGACAATGACACAACTTAACTTCAGATCCTGCAGAGTGTGATCCATGGCGTGTTGGAAAGATGCAGGGCGTTAAACAACCCTTGAGGTAATCAGGTGGGTTGGAAAAGAACCTCACTGCAAATGAGAGCACATTTCACCTTGTCCTCAGGAGAAAGGTCCATCTTCCAATGGCCACTAGCCAATTCCTTGGCGGTTAAGAAGTTAGAGCTGGAGAGTTGTGCCAGGACGTAATCATTGCGGGAGTTAGGATAGCTATCCTCTTTTGTAAGGATATTTAACTTGCAACAGTCCATGACTATCTAATGACCTCTGTTTTTCTTTTTAACTAGCAAGAGGGGAGAAGGCTAAGGGCTCTGTGAAGGAACTAATGACCCCACGTCTAAAACTGCTCGAGTTTAATCCTCATCTGCTGTTCCTCCACCTTAGATCTGCGAAAAGGTTTTGACCATATGGGATGGGCATCACCCACAAGAATGGATTGGCATTAGCCCTTCATGGGGCCATAGTCATTATCTTATTTGGAGAATATGTAAGTAAAGTCTTACAATAAAGTGTGAACTTTTCTCAAGTAGTTGGGGTCAATTCATCCGAGATATGGACATTGGGTAAGGTACAAACCAGGTTATCCGTTGGAAGGCCCATATCCAACATAGAGCCAATGGAGTGAGTTTGCTTTATGTCCTCCACTGGGACCAATAAACCTCTACCAATATCCTGGTGTTTTCTTACAATTATGTCATTGCTGGTGAGGTTCCCCAACAAAAGAAGAAATAGGCCTCTGGTAGGCTGGATCTAAAACGTCAGGAAATACCCAAAGCTCCAGGAGGCTAAAGCCTTCAATATTACAGGTGCAATAAGTAGTGGTGTGGGATTTGGAGGGTGATCTTGATGTTAATCACTCTTTGTTCACCAGGCTTAATCACTACCTCATCTGCGGCATAAAACGGAATACTGTCCCTAGCATCCACTGAATCAGGAATTTTTTGTATCTTGTCCTTCGCTGGTATAATATAAAGGTAAAGCAGAAAAAGGGCACTAAACCAAACAAGGGTATTCAATATTGCTGGGATCTTTATTGGATAAAACTAAAGAGACTACATAATTGAATAAAGAAAATTTTTTTACTTCATATTGATGATTCCCTCATATTTGATCATAAAATGAGTACCTATGAGCATATCATAGGTGTTGTTGTCCAAGGCTACTGTGGGGGCTAATAGAATGAGCTTCCCAATTTGAATGGTAAGGGAAAAGTATGCCCCAATGGCACAGGTGCTGTTTGGGTCTGCAGTTCCAAACTTTTGATTGTAAACCATTCAGGCTCCAACTTAATTTTTTTACAGCTTTTAAAAGATTACGTTCACTGGGGAACCAGTATTGAGGATGACCATCACCCAGACTTTTTTGATGACCACTTCCACCTTAGTGATTGTTCCACAAAAGTTAGGAGACAGAGCAAGGATCTCCTTGAGACAGAAGGTGGAGGTTAGTTTGCGAGCTATCTTAGGGTAAATCTCCAAAAAGGACTTCATGGTGTGACCTCTCTAGAGAGGGCAAATTAAACAAGATTTTAGCTGATCCGTGTCTCTGGAAGTATCAATAACTACAGGACACCCTAAATCTTGGCTGAGGTATGTATCCTCAGGTATGGTGGTCATGTCCAATCCTTAAGCGTTTAAAGAATCAGGGACCTCCACTTCAGCAGGTACTCATGTTACATAGTAACCACCATCATCATAACCCCCTCAGATTCATCCCAGGGTATTTTTAACAAGAGATAATGGCATAATTTGAGTAAATGAGGCAGGCACATGAGATGGGTCAGCAATAGGTGTGCATATCCCTACGCTGACATCTCTTTTCCCTGCTCCTGCTTCTCAGCGTTGGCTTTCTTTTTCCAGCACACAGCCTCATAATGTACAAACTTAATGCAGTATACACACTGAGGGCGTTCAGGCTGCTTGGCTTTTGGTTTTGGCTCCTCAGGTCCCATAAACTGAAGGGTCTCCTTTTGTCTTCAATGGCCAGAACCTGAGGCTTAGGCTTTTTATCTTCAAATGCCAGAACATGAGGTCGTCATACTGCTCCATGAGTAATTCAAGATTATGGAAGTCAGCAACATCTAGTAGAGCCTCTTCTATATCATGGAAGTTGCGGAAATAGCATTTGACGGAAGTGATATGCATTGCCAAAGGAGGGTGGGATTCCAGCTCAGTCAAGATAACGGCAACAGCGTTGTCCAAGGTCAACATCTTAGAAGTTAACACCTTCTGCGCATCAATATAGAACCGTTCTGCAAAGGCAACCAATGACTCTCCTCTTCTTAAGCTAATGCGCTTGGACGCTTGCTGCTTCATGCAAAAAACTTTTTTTGAGCCAAACACTTTAATGAGGGCCTCCTTGACCCCGGTCCAGGTACTAAGAGCATCCATATGAGGGACCATCAACTCCTGGGCCATGTGACTTAAATAAGAGAGGGTGTGTTTAACCTTATGACGGTCAGTCGTTCCTTCTATAGCTGCTTCATAAACGTAAAATGAAGCAATGCTGCTCTCACAATCGGATGAACTTGCCTTAAAAGTTGGTTTGAATTTATCATGGTCAACTCCAGAGAGGCTATGAACTGCAGGAGCATCATTTCAAGTGGTTTCTGAGTGAAGGTCCAACTGATCTAAAAAGCGAGAGAGTTGATCGAGCTGGTCTTGGATAGGTTCAAGCCTGGTTTTCATGGCGGTGATGGACTTTTGGGAAGCGGATTCACATAGAGCCAATTGAGCTTCCACCTCTGTTTTTTGAGTTTCTAGTTTTTCAGCCTGACTCTCAAGTGCTTTGACTTTAAAACGGTGTTTTGACACAAGGGAGCTTAGGTTTTAGTGGTCATCTTCTACCACACCCACGCAGGTTTTAGGCCCCTCTTTATTCTGCTTACAGCCCTTCATCCTCACAAGGATGGGAGCTTTGTAATTGTACATCCCCCTTAAGCTGTTCATAGCTACGCTCAATTTGCGTCAACTGAATATGCACATCTTTTAACTAAGAGGGCCCTTCAAGTGAGGTTTTGACCCTTTGATCTTCTTTTTCACATTTTTCTAATCTGGCAAGCCAAATATTTTGTATTCTCAAGTGAAGCTTTAAAAGGATAGCTCCTTACCTAGTTGAGCAACCTTAGACTCTAAACCCAAGATAGGTCAAGAAGGTTCATGCAATAGACAGCTCTCAATCTCCTTAACATGTGACAAGGCTTGAGCTATGTTGCCACTCCACCAAAGCCACACGTTTTCCTCCACAAGTTGAGGGGTGTACGCATGTGCTAAAAGTTCGCAGCGAGTTTGCTCTTCATGGTTTCAAGTTCTTAAGCAATCTCCTCAAGTAGAGAGAGGGTGCTAGCGGTGGAGGCGTGTGACACATCACATAATATATTCATCGCCTCCTCTACATACTTTACTACCCCAGTACCTTTGGTGATGAGCCTCTCATGCAACTCAATACTGAATTTACACTTTTCCCCTACACCAGATTTAGCTGCTACAATACGTTCAAAGGTCATTTGATATAGATTTCATAAGCTAATCCTAGATCATCATGGTTTGCTAGGTGTCAATGTAGCTCTTCATGATGAGCAGCTATTAGGTGTATCACATGAAACAAAGCAGGATGAGCAAATTTGCGGATATAGGTAGTCAAATTGGTAACTGGCTATAAACATCAGGAAGTATTTGAGCTTCATAGAGGTACATAAGATAGTTCTCTAAAGAAGAACCTCTTTATTGAGAAAAATATCGCCAGGGTTTATTATGCTATGCGTTAGGTCTCTCACTACTTCAACTGCAGGCCAAGTAAGGCGGTGAGACTCTGGTATCAAGATCGTTCAAAATGTTCTCCTCCAAATGATAAGGTTGGGGGCTATCCATACAATCATCTTTTGCCCCATCTCCATTTCTTATCCAGCTAGTAACACTTTCTGCTGGTGCTCCCTCCATTTTGTTGGTAAAGAAACTTATGATATACAGAGTGGCCCAGTAGTGAACACCAATTTGTGGAATTTTTGAAAGAGTTTAGCTCTTGTGCTGGTACAGCTGGATTCAACAAAAGTATGTAAAACTTAAAAAGAATAATTTTTCCAAATAAAAGTAAAGGTTGAGTTTTAAGTTTTTCTTATTTGGGGTGTGGGAAAGAACTAAAATTGAGTCCTTTTGTACTAATGCTCAAGATATAAACTATAATATGTCTAAGGGTCAAAGGAATCAGAGTGGCCTTCAAATAGTTTAGATGCATTCTGAATTAGGAAATATGATAAATAATCCTAATGGAGCTCAGGAAATTTGGGTTGTTTTGGCGAAATGACAGATGGGAAGGTGTTTTGGGGAAGAATGTACCCATGCGGTAATATTTGATATATTTCAGCTAATCACCATTTAACAAAATAGCTTCACCTTGGGGGACCTCCGCCACGCCTATAAAAGGAGGTGTTCCCCTCTTATGTGTTGTAATAGAACTAGATGTTGCAGGGGAAGATCCATTCAATGGATGCCTTGAAATATGTCGCATTGTCAAAGGAATCTGATTACTTAAATTCAAGTTATTTGCCAGTTTGGTATTTGGAAAAGTATTACCCCGATTCATGGGATTCCACAAAGAATTGGCCAAGGTCTTTTGGCTGATATAGTCATTACTTTTGTTTAAACCAATATTAGTTTGAGATTGGACATGTAATTGGCTGTTATATGGGTTGAATCGGTACTATTCTTACCTAAAACATCTTTGCTGAAGTTAAGACAGCAAATGTCCAACAAGGCTCATTTTTATACTAGGAGAATTCCATTAGACTATTTTGAGCCTCAAATACCCTGAGATAGACTCCTGCTTAAATAAAATAAAGGATCATTTAAATTTTGTTAGGCGACCATTACACAAAGTGGCACATTAGGCAGTAAACTAATATGTACCCACAAAAGGGTAAGAATCAAAAATTTTCCTAATGATTGTCCTAAATGACACAAGTATTATCTGACATGGTGCATTCAACTTAACTTTTCTTCCTAATAAAGTTATGCTACAAAGGGAGTGTACAATCTGAGTGCACAGCATGGCCAAGAGCCTCCCAGCTAGATTCATCATCATCAATCAATTTATCACTTTTCCTTTATAGAGTTATTTTGTTATAGTAACATACAAAACCCTGTTTTATGCTAAATTAAACTTACGCCATTATTACTAATCTCTTTTAGATAATTGATTACAAAGAGTTCTTTTATTAATATTACCAAAGGATGGGTTCTCTAGCTGATGGGACATAGGAGCAACTTATCAACATCATAAATATATAATTTACTTGTTGTGAGCATTAGACTGTTCAAGTATTAATTATCAGGATTCTTGAGCACAGCACCATTGATTGAAAAAGATAATCCTAACACCACTTGTTCATTGAGAACAATTACTAGGCTAGGGGCTGAGGCCAGGGTAACTCCAATCTATATGATAAAGTGTAATACACCTAAGCGCCCATTTGTCTCAGGGCAAGAAGCCATGTTATAATAATTGGAAGAGAATATCACATGATGGGCTAGTGATTGGTGAGCCACTTTATTAAATATGCCAGAGATGCTCTGGGACAACCTTGAGATGCTTAGGTAGCTTGGCGGATAATGTGTGCCAAGTGAAGCATGGGGTCGTTTCCCATCAGATAACTGGTTGAGGAAGCTTCAGGTAGATGAAGGTGGAATGGGAGCAGGTATATGGAAGCCCTAAGCTCCCTTCATTGTAGGTTCAGGAAATTGTAGACAATGCCAGTATAATATTATTAAAGCCACAGATTCAATGATTGAAAAAGTTGAGCCGCGTAAGGAATGCTTCTATGAATTGAAAGACATGCGCAAAAAAACTAAACTTCAGAAAGTATAGTTTCAGGATTTTAAGCAGATAAATCTTTCCAATAGTATCTGAATTAGGGTTTTTGGCTATTTGGGCGTAATTGCTGCTAATCGCCTAGTTAAATACTATTTAGTGTTATATATGTAATAGAGTTTAGGTTTGGAGGAAGCTGCATTCGCTGCCAAAATGCCATCTGAAAATTGTTGTGGGAGTTTCCAGCGGAAAGCTGATGAATCCATTATGAATTTTCTGAAATGGTTCTACTGACTAATTTGGAGCACTGGTGTCCTGGAAATGGCAGAAGAAGTTTAGACCGGCCTGCCAGTTGGGATGTGTAAGCACCCAAAAACAAGCCAGAATGCCAGAGCCATTGCTGACCAAATGACATTATATGGAGCCAGCATTGCGAAATGATGAATTGTTGAAGTAGAACAACAGTGAGTATGATCCCAACAATGAACCACAATGAGCCCATCCCAGACCCAGGGGGCCTTGCTGCAGGGGGTGGAATCACAGAAATAGTTTCAATGAGTTCATTGGCGTATGGGGTCATTTTGACTGGGGGAGGTAAGGAGATGAATTCTTGCTTGCAGTTGGTGAATGTAAGGCCACAAGATCCCCATTTACTGTTGTTGGAAGTTCATGATAACAGGGTTATAGTGACAGAAATTTCTGACTCGCTGAATCTAATCAACAACTTAGGGGGCCATAGTGACCATAAGTACTGGTAGAGCCCATCCAGTATACGGACTGATAGGCCACCAGGAAAACGCCATCAGGGATATGGCCAGAAGGATCAATAAAACAAAAATATTGATTGGTTTTTTGGCAAAATTTTATTGAAAGGAAAGGAAGAAAATTGACCAACAATTTTCTCAGTGCAATGCAACTGATTAAATAGTGGTCAATTGGGGTAGTGACAAGCTGTTATCAGGACCCTCAATTTCGACCTAACTGGCGAATTATTTGGGAATGGGCAAATTAGTTCTTTGGGAACCAACACCAAAAAAATTTGGCGGTGGGCTGAGTTGCTGTCAGTTTAACCTCTAAACGTCTGAACCAAGTCTTGGCTATATTTCTGACAGTTGGCATGACAGCGTTTGACCTGACGAGCGGCGGGAATCCCCCAAGGCCACCCCACATAGGGGCAGGTCCATTTGGTTGGGAACGGGTTTGGGATGCCCAACCCACCCGCACTTGGTCACTGGGCCATTCATTTGGTCAGTGGCATCGCATCAGCTGTGACGCACAAATTGTCAACAGGGGACTTCGAACCCTCACCAATGATGTCCGATGCTGTTGCCTGCCCATCAAGGATGATCTCTGATGACTTTGGTAGGGAGGTGATTTGTTTGATTGGTATGTTAATTGAGTTGAAACCATCGGGCATTCTGACCAATAAATCAGTCTTCATACCTTTCCAGCCATTTAAGATCCAAACACTGGGCAGATTGCCACTCAAATTAGTTCTAATTGATTTCAATTTGACAATGTGGGCGCATATTTCGCTGAGTCCCTGTAACAGTTCTGCTGAGGTTAGTATGGGTACTGAGTGTGGAATCTGAAGTGGAAGAGCTGTTACCTAGCACTCGTCTACTATGTGAGCGAGATCGCCCTGAGTAACAAGGGGTACCGCCATCCTCTTCAGTGCCTTCTTGCTTGGGAATGGAAAAATGGCCTGATCAACACTAAGAGGACGTTCACCGTGACTTACAACTAGCGTCTCATGCTAAGGATGCTCAAATTCCTATTTATATACAAATTTATATATAATCAAACATTGACTTATGCTGAGGATGGATTGACCTAATTTATATTGGTGATCATTGAGCAGATCTGGAGGGAATCGCTATGAGTATGAATGAATTAAGTTTATGATCTTTAGAGGTTTGTAATCAAGAAGCTGATGAAATTTCTGGCAGTTGATTGGCCAAAGAGCACTTGGGCGCAGTAGCCCTGAAAGTGGTATAAATAGTTGTTCATTTACTCCTAATAAACATCTCTTGTTTGCCATCTTTCCTGTTTTTTGAAGTAGCTTGGTGCAACTAGAGTGGGGAAGATGATATAGGAGATCCCCAAAGGCGCAGGTGATCACGCCTGGAGTGGCTAATGCTGCCAGCTCCCATACCTCCTCCTTATGAGGAACCAGAGGGAACTTGGCTAGCTGGCTACCAGTGGGTGAGCTGCATAGCCACTAACCCTAGTGGGGTGCAGCGCGGGAGATGCTATAGCCACCCAAGAAGGGGGATGGACTCGCTGGGGCATGCCCAGATGGGTTGGTGAAGGATCGCAAGGGTGGGGCAGCACGGGAGTGCCTGAGCTGCCCAGGAAGGGGGCAGGACTTGCTGGGGTACACGCCGAGGACGCCTGAGGCTAAAGGCGAAGCCATTGGTGGTTAGTTGGTAGGTTGGACACAGGACTTATAGGTGTTGATACGCCAATGAAGGCGAAATGGCAAAGGGCCACCAGTCTTCATACTGGTTGGCCTGGAACACTAGTGGAGCCCAAGGTCGATTTCACGACATATAGTAAGCTGGATGACAGGGCCTGACCTTGGGGCTCATCGACTTCCTGTTTTGGCTGGCAATATCTGATTCACCGCTTTAGTTTAAAGCCATCATTGGAGCTGAGATAGACTCCTTAGGAGTTGGCCAGGAGCCTCAGGTGATGGAAGGTGCCGTGCATATGCTCCAGAACATATGGTGGGGGAAAGTTGGCAATCAACCTGTACTAACGTTGTTTTGGAAGTGTTGACCTTGGCTTCAGACACCTTAGTTGGCTCTCAAGTTTCACAGTAGTGAGGATAATGCCTTATGAGCTTCCAAACGCGAAGGCAATGCCACCTTCATTTTGCCATAATGAAGGTAGGGCCTTAATTGATACCATAGTACAATTAGCCATCTTGAAAGGATGACAATATGGAATTTAGGGTGATATTTAAAGGGATTGGGCTCAGTGGATAGACTTACTGGAGACACTTCCTGGAAGGAACTGCCACTGTTTAGCCCGTTGTTGTCAGGACCTTAGTGTGGAGTTGGTCATAGAGTGCTGAAATTCGTAGGTCTTTTAACAAAGGGAAGGTGAAAGTAGGCTTTGGAAGCATTTTTGTACTTTTATTTAACCCGATCATAAGCATTCTTTATATCCAGAAGAGTACTGAAGCCATTTTCATTATATAATTTAGTAGTCAGAGTCGTATGGTAGTTATTCTTGTTATCCCATTGTGAATACCCTGATTAGACCATTTTAAGAGTGTTTAACTCCAGGCAACACCCATGAAGTATGTGGTTTTCCATAAGCTTTGTAAAAAGCTTGTGATACGCATTGAGAAAGGACTTAGAGGTGCTATTTCCAGGGTCTCAAAATCTAAATTCTAGAAATGAGGGTCGTATATGAACCTCTAGAGCTGGGGATACCTCGCCATTTCCTCAATAGTGAGATGAAAAGGTTAGATATAATTTTGGTTTTCACTAAGGGTTCCATTAAGCATACATAAAAAATATACTATAGGATTAAGGAACAATCTGCGGAGACTGAAAGGTAGGCTCTATAAACTCCTAGCAGGTAATTGGAGCTAGAAGAACTTCTTCAGCTTGTGGATTAATGGATGGCGCTGGCCCATCACAGAAAATCCTGGATATCTGACAGGCTCACCTGATCATCATGAAAAAGGGTGTTTAGAAGTTGTGAAGCTACTGCATAAATCATTCTTTCCTTGAGGTAATATTGTTGCCAATATTCATTGCTATGATTTCCTGAGTTAAATAATGTTTTTTTTGCGTTTGATAAAAAAATTTGGTAGGGAGTTTCGATTGATCATAATAGGGGGAGATGTAAGGTTGGCTTCCTGATTTTCATGTAGTGCAAGTTCTGACCAAGGCTTATCTTTTTTTTCTCAGTCTTTCAGTAAGTTTGGAATCAGGTGAAGATTTTCAGTTACGTTCTAGTTAATAATTCTAGCTTCAGCCCTTTTGATTCTGGTGAGAGCCACAGCATCTGGGCTTTAGCACATGTATAGGTAATATTGGTGATTCCTTCCTTGGTCTCCACCCAACAGACATAGGTGTTGTAAAGGTGGTGTGGTGGAGAGGAAAAGTTTTCTCAGATGATTGTAGACAACTTCTCATTAGAAAGATGTTTTAAAAGCTGGTCAACCTTGGCAAGTACCTGCACGAAGGTCTGGGTGGGGTGCGAGGACAGCATTAAGTGACCTGTGATCTCTCAGATAATTGTCATGAGATACAGGATATGATACTTAGCTAACCAGAGGAAGGACAATCGGTGCCATTTTGATGAGTGAGTTAAATGAGATTTTCCTCTAATATATTTGAACTTAGTCATACAACAAAGTACAGACGTGGAGAATGGCAGCACATCTGTAAAGCAATATATGCGAAGGAAGTCCTGATTCTTCTGGGTTAAGTGAGTTTACTCAAAGCAGGGGGTAAGAGTCGCAAACATGACTTTTGGTAGTGTTAAAATCGCCCATTTAAATTGTGTTTTGTGAGAAATTCCGTTGGACTAGCTCCTCAAGAACCTAGTTCTGGTCAGAACATGCATTAAGAAAGTAGATGTTAGTGGCGGAGAATGAGAAATTAGGAATGGTTAGTTTGGCCAGTATGAGGTGGCCGCCTAGATGTTGAAAAAAATTCTTTTTAACAAAAAATTGATAAATATTTTCGGCATCATTGTACAGAAGGAGTTGCCACCACCTTGTCGTTCCATGCTTTATGTTTGTGGGGGAGGGTCTAGGGTTTTGGAACACCAGAAATATCAATTTTCTCTTACTTGGAGTTGAAGAGGAGGCGAGTTCTCCACTTGAAACCTGCAAACCATTTGAGTTGATGGGTTATGAAGCCAGGTTGCTGCCTTGGGGACTTATAATGATACCTTCGCATCCCAAGATATTTCAGGCTTGAACCTGAAGCAGTAAGCGGCTAGTTTAAGCCTTAAGATTGACTTTGAGTGACAATTTCATAAGAGCGCCATGAAGTTTGAGGGGACAAGAATGTGGAAACGGAGGCCTGCTAATCAAGCTTAGGAGCTACTCCTGCTATGTTGTAGGGGGAGATCCAGAGGTGCTCAACGTGGCCTCTTATGACTCTATATTTTTTGAGTCAGAGTCCATATTACATGCTCCAGAACCGCAAAAGAGCCACGTGAGATGAGCTGTGTGGGTGTTGTGGGACTCTTTTAGGAGTCACATCTGCTACAGAAGCAGTTTTCCAGTCAGTGGATGAGTAAGCTCCAATGGGAGAGGAGATGCTAAAATTATGCGCTGGTGTTAGCTGGTAACGTTGTACCAGAGCACTTAGGGTGGTGACCAATGAGGGGCTCTTGTAGGAGAGGCTTTGCGCTTAGTCTATGCGGGAATTGTTTCTGGTGTACTAGAAGGGGTGCCTACTGGGAGTGGCGCTTGGGGCTCGAGAATTTGTGAGAAGTTATTAGAACTGAGTGTCAACTACAAAACCAAGGGCTTCATGGGACATATCCTAAATAGGAACCCATTGTGTGGGTTGCAATACTTCTGCTGCAGCCTTGTGGAGCTTATTTAGAGTTATTTTAACCCCCAAATGACTTTAAAGTCTTTTTTCAAGGCGTGCAGCCATTGTACAGGTTTCCAATGGCGTTACATAATAAACAATAGGGGGCGCATGGTTAGGGTCAATGAAGAAGTTCTCTGGGCATGTACCAACTACTGTCATGCGAGAAATTGATCTATATTGCGGGCCACAGCGGGGGAGAGTAACTTTTCCCTTTCCAGGTGGTCTCTCAAGTGGAAGTATAGTAAAAGAGAATGTTAAATTCTACTAATAGTATAGACCAAAATTAAATCAAACTATGATGGAGATCTAGTATAAATGATTCATGATCAATATTCATTGTGATGTTTTATAACGTGATCCATAAGATATTCTGCATGTGAAAAACACAAGTTTGAGATTTCTTGAATACACATAATAATCCTGAATGGTGGTGGCATGTTCAGATAGGGAAGTTTTAGTAAATCCCAATCAATGTAGTTTCTCTTCACTGATTAATGGATGCTGGTGTTATTGAAGATTTCTCTACAACTGCCTCAAAATAAAATAAGGAATAATTTGTTTAGTATTTATCAGGTTTATGCCATAGTAAAGTTATATTATGAGTAAGTGAGTGAGCGGGGGATAGCCTTTTGAGCTCTAGTTTCTGATTAATTCTTTTTAGTAAAGGCAATATATTCCTCTTCACGGAGAACACATTTATCTATTACTAGTTCTAGGGCTTTTGCTAAACCCAGTTGCCCTCTTAGTACGCTTAGGCTTATTTGGTCTTAAATTGCAGTTAAAATTTGAGTAGGTGGTGAGGGCAGTATATGGGGTTACACATTTTCTGGCGCACTTCAGTGGGGTGCTGGCACTACCTGGTGCTGGGGAGATTGGTTGCCATTCTCTAGGTAAGGTTGATAATTATATTTAATCAACAACAGAATTTGGGAAAGGACGCTAATTTATCATCAACCCAATTAAGCTACAAAATGTGAATAACTTATTTTGTCTGTTTCATAGTTATATCTCAGACTTATTGATGCATCAGTTATACTCATTTTAATATATGAAATTGCCAACTTTAGAAGTAACGTTTGCGATATTTAAATGGGGCATATGACCTTGTTACTGGTTCAAAGCAATTTTCTATTTCAATAGTTTCCTCATTAGGCAAGTTTAGAATAGCCCAATTGGGTTCTTTGAACAATAATAGTCAGCTGATCCAACATTATGGGCAAAGGTTTGATGTAATACTTTTGGTGATTGCCTCTCATAGGGGGATCCATGAATTTAGTATTAGCAAAAGTAGAGTGCTGAAAAACTAACTCACCAGGGGTTTGAAGGTTCCTGGAAAAGCAGAGGTGCATTTAATAAATGAGTTGCAATCTAAGCTTCATGAGAAAGGTTCTTCATAGTAGGAGGGGTCCCAGAAGATTGTTGGGATGTAGCTTGCACTGAGCTGATGGGCGTGCAGGTTGCAGAAGTTTTTTGGTGAGCTGTTGCTTGGTGAAATGGCTGCATATTCAGAGATTAACGATTCTAAATTCGCCAATTGAGGCCGAGTGACTCTGATAAACACTAATTTTTAACGAGGGTTAATATACTAGGGGGGTTTCTAGCTCATTTTAGTCAAGTCACTATTGGAATTTTGATAGAAATTGCAATATTTAGGTGCTACAAAGGCTACAAAATTATCAGTTTTGTGGCTCTAGCCAATATAGAAACAAGGAAACGAAATTCTTAGTTCCATTGTTATAAGAGATTTTATTCGGAATACAGAATTCTGTTTGAATAGACTAAAATGAGCTACGTGAGACAAAAATAGTGGTACTTTATGAGTTAGAAATGAGGGATACTCATAGGGGTAGATTTGGTAGTTTTTCATGAAGATTTTCATGCTTCAACCGAGGTAAGATATTTCCTAACAGATGACCAATATTGCTGATTATTATTACTATACTTGTGATGGTCAGATCTTATAGGGAACTTATTAGATGAGATTGACCTTCTTGTAGAGGGCTTAGCCCCTTCAGCTTGTTTAGCCCCTTCAGATTACTTAGCCTCACTCTTCAGAGGAGGCTGATAAGTTAAAGGGTTGATCGTCAGTATATCCAAAAATTAGTAACTCCAATGGAGTTTTTACAATCTTATTAGACTGAGACACAAAATCTCGATCTTGATTATACTCGGTCATTGCAGTTGTATCTTAAACAATGCCCCCCTCAAGATCTTGCCTAGGGGCACATACTTACGAAGAAACCTAATATGAGCTCTATTGATAACAATACCAGTATACATAGCTGAAATGGAGTATTCAATACCACGACAATAGATTATTATGGTAAGTACCAGCCCATAAGATATCAAGTTTTTGAATCCGTCCTTCAGGCCTATGATGATAAAAGAGTACAAGATCCCTAATTTGATAATCAGGTAATGTAGGTCGACTAGCTTTGTTCTAGTTCCTTCTTTTAAGGTTGTAGCAGAAAGAGAACTCAAGGCTAAGGCTTGTACTTGGATGATTACATCATCTAGTCTCCTCATAGCTAAATCAGTAGTTGGCGGGGTTGCAGAATCCTATATGGTTTGTACACTTGAGGGTAAAATAGGATCCTGACCATAAAGAGCCTTGAAGGGAGACATTCCAAAAATATGATGATAGCTAACCCTAGAGGCAAAATCGCACTAGGTAAGTAGAGATTCTATCTACTAGGATCTTTGGAAGCCATCTTTCGAAGAATGGCTACAAGGGTATCATTTGCCCATTTGACCACACCATTAGAGGAAGGATTGTAAGTGGTTGTATAAAACTGATAGGTACCCATTATTTTAGTATGTTCAGATGCCACCTGTAAAACAAAGTTTGTCCCATTATCTGATAATAGAGCTTTTGGGCTAATGTGCCAGGTGAAAACTTGCTTAAAAAGGAAGGACACAGTAGCCTTAACAGTGACAGTGGAAACTGAGACATCTTCAATCCATATAGTAAAATGGTCAATAGTTTTTAATATAATGATGTCCATAAGTAGCAGTAGAGAGAACCCACCACGTCTTTACTCACAGTGGAAAAAGGTTCAGAAGGCCCCACAATTTTGTGTCAGTAAGTTGAATTTCCACCACGCTGTTGTTGGCAAGTGAGACAAGTCTCCAACACATTGTGCACAGTTTCCAGCATGTTATCCCTGTAACAATGATTTTATATTCACTGTAAAGTCTTAGCAACAGCTCCATGCCCTACAGTTTGGTGAGCCTCCATAATCGTTTCTGTCCTCGAAGAAGGCCAAATAAAAACAGTTATTTATATTGCAACTTTTTATATAAAGATCCTTCTTTAACTTAAGTATTCTTGGTCAAGGATTGTAGTTCGCTATAACATCCTTAGAATCATGATACCAGAGTTTAAGTCTGACAATCAGATTATATACAATCTTCCTCAGTAGTGAATAAAGTTAGTTTAGGTAATTGAGAAAGCCCATCAGCACTTGGTTTATAGCTCCAGTGTGGTGTTAAAAATAAAGTCATAATTATGGAGATTTAATGCCTGTCTAGCTAAGCGTCCATCAGGATCCTTTATTTGTTGTAACCATTTCAAGGAAGCATTATCTTTAGATAATAGTGAAATATATGCCATAGAGTTTTAGGGCGAAAAATGCTTGATGTCAGATAGGACTGCGAGTCATTTCCTCTCACTAATGCTATAATTGCATTCAGCCTTGGAAAAGGTTTTACTATATTAAGCGATGGGATGATCAACCATGTTGG